>CABFWB010001135.1:152389-183888 GCA_902151455.1 Timema bartmani | reverse complement strand
ACACTCGCATTACTTTGTTCCTAGAGATGGCCCCAGCGCTGGGTTCCACGAAGCAGTACTCGATACAGCTCTAGTAGTTGACACACTCACTCCAAGAGAGCAGCTCAGTCGTTCCCGATATACAGTTTATAGTTCAATAGTTGGTGAACTACAGCCATGTCAGTGATAACATAACATATACTTTGTGTTAATCTTTCCAGAACTTACGAGTCACAGCGAAGAAAATGCTGAGCTTCACTTCTTTTTATCACTTTCTCAAACCAGGGTTACAATACATTTGGTTTTTTTAGGACATACGATCCTTTTTTTCTATCACCGCGTCTTACTACCCGTTCGGACTACATTCTTATGTATTAACTACGCTAATTATTTCAGGGATTATGAAGGCTATATTTTTAAGAAATGTACCCGCATTTGCGTGGAGGGAGAGTGGAAAATTATTTTGGAAAACCCCCTTTCAGTAAACCCTACCGAGCTTTGAATGAACCTCGATCTTCCCGTCACCGGCAGTTTAGTATATCGAGAGATTAGCGCCTTAGACCATGCGACCACTGAAACGGGCTTATTTTCCTATTAAACTATCTTCTTATAACCTTACCGATTACGTCCGATCAAAGTTGGAGGGAGAAGGCCAGTAAAACCATTTAATAAATTCACCCAAAGTAGGGCTTGAGCGGGTACTCGGAACCTCTGACCACCCCCAAAACCCAGACTAAGTTGGTTTGACACTTAGACTGCGTGCCCATCTATCGGGGTGATATTACTCCCTTTGAAAAAAAAAGTTTGTTTATAATTTCCCGTCCGTCTCAAAATGTATGCTCAAGAGCATAACCTTACTTTATCCTGGACTATCCGGGGGTTTTAGTGTCCGTAAGGCGGCCGTGAGATCCCCTGTAATTTGTTCTGAGGGGGGGTAATGAGCCTCGGCAAGCTATTGGAAATAGGACATTACTAGGAAGGTCCCCCGGTGGAAAGGGGGGGAGGTTCTTTCATCAGGTTGTTAATGTTACCCTCTTTGCTGTTTCACCGGTCATTATACTCTGGCGGCGGCGAGTGTCTTAACAAGGTGTGAGTACCGGCGGATACAGTCTTAACGAGGTGTTAGTACCGGCGGATACAGTCTTAACGAGGTGTTAGTACCGGCGGATACAGCCTTAACAAGGTGTGATTACCAGCGGATACAGCCTTAACAAGGTGTGAGTACCGGCGGATACAGTCTTAACAAGGTGTGATTACCAGCGGATACAGCCTTAACAAGGTGTGAGTACCGGCGGATACAGTCTTAACGAGGTGTGAGTACCGGCGGATACAGTCTTAACGAGGTGTGAGTACCGGCGGATACAGTCTTAACGAGGTGTGATGTCACGGTTCTCACTAGGACAGAGAAAGACAGGGCTATGTCCGGGTAGTAAGACACGGTGCTGACCAAAATGACAATTTCATATGTGTTGTTGATATCTATTCAAAGTGACACGACTTGACGTATGAATACATGAAAGTAGGTAAAGTAGCCTGTCCCGCTAGATGCACTGTAGCAATGGCCCCCTCGCATGACGTCTCTGTACCTTGGGGTTTTTAATTGGAAAACTCACTACCCCCCTCTCTCGTTCTTTGTCCGGTCAAGCGGGCGAATCCACTTCAAACCAAAAATGTTAAATTATAATTTGAGTATATTCTCCCTCCGCCCAAAATACTGACTTTAACAGCTACTTCCCTTCTTTCTTTCTTTCTTTCTTTCTTTTTACGCTTTAATAATTTCCTAAGCGGCTGTGGAATGGCTTTGAATTATGCCGTTTCTCCTCCGGTTTTTTAGGGGAAGGTAAAGGGGGGAGGGGGGCAGACTCGTAACTCCTGTAAGTATGGGTTAAGTCCAGCCACACACACAATAAAGCTTAATTCTCACGTTAGTCCCTAGAGAGCAGGAGCTGTCGATACTTTGCAAGTTAAACCAGAAACAAATGACTATCAACCCCTCGACATGCCGTAACTTATTTTTTTATCAACGTGTCTTATCTGTTGAGGTTATAAGATTGACTTTAGCGCATTTGTGTGGAGAGAGGATTGCAAACCATCTCGTAAAAAAAAATTCTCAATTCACCCGATTGGGATTCGAACCTCTATCTCCCAGTCATTGACACACTGGTCTACTGAGAGAGTAGCACCTTAGACCATGCGGCCACCGAAGCGAGTGATGGTAAATTGTTTTTGTCAACAGTCTCCATGATGATTAGTAGTCTTGACACGATAAGTCTGCGTGTGCTGAACTCAGTACTGAATTACTTACGGAAAGCTCGGCTGTGTGTGTATTGACATCTTGCTATACGATGTGTGGAGGTAAGGGTGGTAACACTGACTGCTATACGCTGTGTGGAGGTAAGGGTGGCAACACTGACTGCTATACGCTGTGTGGAGGTAAGGGTGGTAACACTGACTGCTTGTATTGTTTCAGTTGGCTGCACCTCTTGTTCAACCTCGTGGTCCAGGTGTTGGTAGGACTGCCCCTGGAGATGGTCCATGGATCCCTCAGGATAGGGGCGGTGTACATGGCCGGGGTGCTGGCGGGGTCCTTGGGGACCTCTGTCTTCGACACTGACGTGTACCTCGTGGGGGCATCTGGAGGGGTGTACGCCCTGCTGGCCGCGCACCTGGCCAATGTGCTCCTGGTGAGTGGTGTCTCTTAGTGGACAGGTGCATATAAAGCTTTACTTTGTTCCAAGATCAAGGCTTGATTATATTTAATGGTTTCCTTATACTATCAAACCTTTAACTATCCTACACAGCCATGTAACCTGCTATTCACCCTGCCATACTCTCGCCGCAAGGAAGAGAAGTGAAGCTGGGAAACTAATTTCAATCACTATCTGTTTTTTAAACAGTGACTCCTGCATTTTGCTTACTACAGTATAATAAGAGTTGGATTTAATTAATTTAAAATCTATATTTCTCATTACATGAATACACCTTGTTTAATATGTATTCTGCACTTCTATTTAATTTAGATTTGTTTCGTTCCAGGCCCTCCCCTTGCACAAAGTACTCGTATGTCAGATTTTGAAACAATACTAGCTCCGCACCACATTTAAATGTTGGTGTGTTTCATCACAGGAACTCTGCAATAAAACTAACAAAATGCACGGAGCTACATTGTGTTATTACATGAGTTTTAAAACTAATCTTTTGGTTTTCCTTCCTTTTTTTTTTTCAGAACTACAATAATATGGAGTTCGGGATCGTTAGATTAATCGGTATATTTGTTGTCGGTAAGTGGACAAAATCACAAACTTCAGTATTTAAAGATATTTCGCTGAACTACCGGAAAAAGTTGTCTTCTCTGCTATATTAAAGGGTGAAATGTTTGTTCCTGGGGCCTAAAATGAAGGAGGGGGCACTAAAATACGCTAGACCAGGTCTGGCGTTCCCATTTTGTAAAAAAAAACTTGTGAAATTATTTCACATGTCTATAAGAAATGTTGACCCGCCTCGGTGGCGTAGTTGGCTAACGCGCCAGTCGTGTTGAGTCAAACCATCGAGGACGGGGAGATCGAGGTTCGAATCTCGGTCGGGTGAACTGGGGGTGGTTTTTCCTAAATGGTTTTCCACTCTCCCTCCACGCAAATGCGGGTTCACTTCCTCTAAATTCAACCTTCCTAATTCCTAATCCATTAGCGTAATTAGTACTTAAGCGTATAACCCGAACGGGTAGTAAGACGCGGTGCTAAAAATTAATTAATTAATTAATATAAGAAATGTTGTGCATGAGAATGGAATGTTAGTCTCTTTGATCGTGATCATTGTCCCGACACCTTAGCTCGGTCGGTACCGTGTGCTTACCGAGCCCAGGATTCCGGGTTTGAGTCCCGGCATAACCCGAAAATGTATCATTGGTGAAATATGGGTCCAACCCTGTAATAATGTATGAGATAACGGGCTGGGGGCTGGATGTTGGGTCTGTTATAGGTAAGTTAGTTTATAAGTCTTGTGCTGATATAATAGTTGATTTATAAAGTGCAAGTTAAAAACTTTATATATATATATATATATATATATATATATACAATTTTTTTTAACTATAACATATTTATGTAGGCCTATAATATTAGTAAATTGAAACCCGCTTCAGTGGCCACATGGTCTAAGGCGTTATTTTCGCAGTAGACTAGACTGGCATTGATGGGGAGATCGAGTTTTTAATCTCGGTCGGATGTACTGAGGTTTTTTTCCCCTAAACGATTTCCCACTCTTTTTCCTGGGAATGCGGATACTCTTTATCTAAATTCATCCTTCCTCGTCCCTAGACCATTACCGTAACTAGTACTTAGGCGTATAGCCCGAATGGGTAGTAAGACTCGCGGGCAGAGATCTACCCCCTCCCCTTACCCATGGTTGTGTTTCAGCGAGCGCCGACGTAGGGTTCGCTGTATACGACAGGTATGCCGCCGAGCCGATGGGGCCCCCCGTGTCCTACGTGGCCCACCTGACCGGAGCCCTGGCCGGCCTGACGATAGGCCTGCTGGTGCTCAAGAACTTTGAGCAGAAACTCCACGAGCAGCTCATCTGGTGGATAGCGCTCGGGGTGTACGCGGCCTGCACCATCTTCGCCATCCTCTTCAACGTGTTCAACCCCAGCTACCCATGATGCACCGCGACGCTGTCCGGTCCTCTTAGTGCCTGAGGGACTCCCCCCACTGCGACAACCCACGACTGTGTTTGGTGAGCAGAAGTGGGATCGCTATAAATCTAGAGCCAAGAATCGAGCCTGGGACCTTTGGCATCGCGCTCTACCATTGAACCACCCAGGTTCATCTCTTATTAAAGGCCAGTTTTCACTAGTTGTCGAGTCTGTGGTATCGGCCACTCGGAGAGCTCCACAATCGCGGTCCATGAAGCTGGTTTTAATGATGCCAACCAGGGGTGAGGGGTATTACATACTCTAGCACTCTAGTCATCCGATCCACAACAAAAGTCACCCAAGTAAACTTTATTTCTTGACAAAATCACAGGGTGCGTAAGTTTATAATTTTTCTTATTTTTGTGAGGATTTAGAGCTAACCTCCCCCTCCCTCCCCTCCCCTCCTTGTAAGCACCAATGGCTACGTATTTTATAAATACATTTTTTGTTAAATAAAGCTATTATCACAGGCTCTCCATTATATTGCAATTATTTGTAAATAAAAAAAAATACTTTTTCTTGATTGGGAAAAATATCTGAAAACAAATAAATAAATTGTACTTTTTTTTTTTGCTATAAACAGTTAAATGTTTGTATACCCCTCAAAAAGTTCTCTAGGTAATGTATCACTGGTTCAACATACACTAATATCAGGAGTCCCCAGGCACTGACGACCCACCTGAGAGTGAATGTGTCGATAAAGAACGATGAGAAAAAACAAAAACACACAGAACATCCTTTCATTTTACTTGCCAAATCTTTTTTCAAAATGTTAAAAAAAAAATATATATATATATATATATAGGAAGTATTAATTAACCTGTACAGTTCAATAATGTTATAATCTATAATCCTAAGCTGTGAGCAACATTTCAAGGTTGCAGTGAAACCTAATCAGATATGTTCATCTTTTAAACGACAATATTATGGTCTGGTTTTGAGTCAAAGACTGAGTTTGTGATTTCTAGAAAGTTGTGAACTGATTATTTGATCCGACTTGATATAAAGTGTGAAACAAATATTTTGGTCTTTTTTGAAAAGAATGTACTGTGGGAAAAACAAACTTGTTTTGTATAAACTCTTAAATAGTCGTGTTATAATCTATCATGTATAATTACTTTGTCCCCGAGACTCGAGTATTTGTATGGTTGTTTGTCCGAGAGCGAATATTTTGGTTTATTTTCTTTACGCTCTGAATCAACTGAAGGAATATGAGTGACCATGTGATTCTAGTCATAAAAAAATGTACTAAACATGAAATAAATGGAGTGAAAGAATCCTTAACTTAAAATAACTTTCTAACAATAATGTTTTAAAGAAGAAATGATCTAGGCTGTATCCGAATTGTCTTGAGGATCCTTCATTTATAATCTTGATGAATTCATCTTTCAGTCGAACTTCCAATCGAAGAGTGCATCGGACCACTACATAGGTCAACGCAGGGTTGCCAACTCTATAGTCTCTAGCGATAGTACAAGGACCTGAAATGGGTTGTATTTTGACCGGTAGGATACTAAGTACTTTTGTATTTAGGATTAAATGTTATCAACAAAAAGAGGGGTTTAACACAAAAGTCACGATTTTCAATTCGTGTATCTGACATTATATTGATAAACCCACCAATTTTCATAAAAAATTAATAATTAATGTAAAATTTGTTATTTCTTAGCAGCGCCACAGAATATTACGATTAGAACTTATTATAAAATTGGATTGTACAGCTGGTGGAATAAAATCAAAAGTAGTGTTCAGATCGTACAGTTGGTAACACTGTGTCAACGAGTTTTTTATATCCTAGATACCTCTGTGCTGCTACCTAGCGTTGATCTTTGAAGCTATGTTAATCGCCATTTACCAGCCCTAATCAAAGTGAATAAGAGGTTTTTTATTTTACCTCCATTTTCTCTTGTTTTTATCAATTTGTTTATGTCTAGGAGTTAATAAACACGTTTTAGTATTTTAAAAATAGAACATGCAATTATTTAGCATACTTGTATAGATTTTTGGTGACTTCTTTTCACACGACATTTCAAATTATCTAATAAATAAACATGCTGGTCATATAATTTTGAATGGCGGGTAATACAAAGTTGTGCTCGGTGACAAGAGAATGAAACAGTTGACAGTCAAACCCCGCACCAAGGCTGACTGATGATGTATTGCTTACATCCTTGGGTTCATCTGCATCATTGATGTCAGTCTGGACTCTTCTCTGCGTTCTTGCTGATGCAACCGAAAGGATACATAGCAAGGTGACAATGTATAAGCAGATAATTCGGATACAGCCGTAGTGATTTGAGTCCACAAATAACATAAGTGACATATTATATGTATATGTATTTGTTTTTTTTATGCGAGTTCAATAATAAAGTTAAGATGCACTAAACATACAAACCAAGTTTTGAGAATAGTCAACCAATAGTTTTTATTTTTATAGAAAAAAAGTTTAAATTTCAATTCAATTCAATTGTTATTTATTTAATTTTTTATTGTTGTGTATATAAAACTTACATATATATAAATAATATGATATAATAT
Organism: Timema bartmani; assembly: GCA_902151455.1. Taxonomy (NCBI): domain Eukaryota; kingdom Metazoa; phylum Arthropoda; class Insecta; order Phasmatodea; family Timematidae; genus Timema; species Timema bartmani. The sequence continues at coordinate 176,681 of CABFWB010001135.1, read as the reverse complement.
TCCCATGACAGTGAATGTATGAATATAATCTGTAATGGGTTATTTTTTTTTTTTTTACTTGGCAAGCAATTGCTTGTATTTTATACCAAAGAAAATGGAAATGGTTTTTGACTTCTTTTTTTTTTAATCTATTGAAATATTAATAAGAGAACTGAAGTTTTGAAATATTCATTGCAGGGTAATTTAGTTAAATGTTTTAACAAAAAGAAATATGAGTTAAATGTAAAAGCTATTAAAGTATAAAACTTCAAATTTCAAAATACGGCGAAATCTCCTTTAACGGACACCTCTGAATAGTGGATTCTTCTTTACAACGGGCAATTTAAATTTCCCCGGCAAAATAGCATGGGCTCTTACAGCAAAACAACTTCTCAATAATGGGACAAGTGAAAACACCAGTTCATTTATATTATTTGACTGAAGGAATGCCATTGCCTTGCGTGAGTAGTCGTAGAATTAACTACGATACTTCAAAGTCATACCTCCCACCCCTTCTGAGCCATAGCGGGGGGTGTTACTTCAGTTTGCTGTGCCCGTGCAGACATATACAGTAGAGAAGGCTTACTGTTCGTATTTAATTCTAAATGCGTATTGTTCTGTGTAAAATGTACAGAAAGCTACATACAGTGTTATTGACTTGTCATAATTTCCTGCATATAATACTAAACGGTGCTGTTATTAGATTGTTGTAGTAAATATCCACATTACATAGGTTCGTATGGATTAAACTGTTTTTTAGAAGTGTGGTTTAAAAACATATTTTCCCAAATAACTGACATCTCTTAGTAACAAAAATTGTTTTTCTGACAGAAGCTGTCCGCTACCGAGAGATTTCACTGAACTTAACATTAGTTGAAATACCCAAAATATTTAATAGGAAGTATTTAACAATTTTTAAACCTGTTTAGTTCAATATTGTGCTGCATTGTCAAGTTGTGAATAATTTTCTTTCCACCATGAATTAACTATAAACTTGCATAAAAAAGTAACACGTGTTAATTTTTTTTCCATGACTTATTATAAGATGGTTTAACACATTAGTAATATACAAACCCTACACAATATTAACTTATTAATTTTATGGTTTATTAATTATTAAAGATCGCTCTTAGCAAATTGTGTTGAATTTATTGATTACTATGATTGTGAACAAGTATTTTTTTTAAGAAATATATATTTTGTACTGATAAATAGTTAATTGCGGTTTTTTCTTTTTTTCTTCTTTTGAGAAAATGGTTTGAAAGTTAAGATAGTTACATTTATTATGTTTTGTAAAACTTTTGTTTTTAATTCTTTTTCTGATTTTAAATTCTTTCTGTCTGTTATTAATATTATCAAAGTAAAAAAAAAAAAATGCAAAAACTTTTAAATGTTAACTCACTGTTGAATTAAACTGGGACGGAATATCCCCCAAGATATTTCAACAGCAGGCCTATCAAGTTATCATGCTTGGGAGTAGTAATATCAGTCTTTAGGTTAAGTCATACCATATGTATTGGAAATGACATGCAATGTTGTCAATCAAATTGGGAATAATTGTCCTAGCAGTACTTTGCAGTTTGTCAACTACCAATATAATTGTGAAATTAATGAATAACATATAAATACATAGACTAATATATTAAAAATTATAATACATTTATAGATAATTATGTAGCTATAGTTTTTTTAAACTTTATTTTTGATTCCAAACAAACATTACCTCAATTTAGAAAGTCAAGTTTTATATTTTATGCAAGCTCAGTGACAGTATTTTTATTATTATTATTTGTTGAAAGTTTTGTACCTAAACAATTGATAGATTTAAAAAGTACTTGGCCCTCTTGGGTCATTTAAAACCAATATGTTCTTTATGGATAAAATATTAATAGACTTTGGAAATACAGGCAAGGGTAAGAAATGTAAAGCTTTTTTTTTTTTTTTGTGGCTCGGCAAATAAATATTTTTAATTGAATTTAAAAGCTTCAAATTAGTCAAATATGTTAACAAAATAGTCCAAACAGATTACCTATGTTTAAATTTGGCTTGTTAATCAATAGGTCTCAACCGGGATCTTTTGCCGAAGTGGTTTTAGCCTTAACGATAGGAAAATTGGGTGGTGTGTGTGTGATGGCATGGCCCCCAAAATAGAGACCCCAGGTGATAGCAACACCTTAAAGTACTATAGAACTAACCATCATGAAATGTTTCCAGGCTGCGGCTGGGCCAGTCTAGTCCTCTGTCCTTCCACCATTCCTCTCCCCTCACTTGCATTATGTTTCCTACATACTTCATTTCCATCATTCTCCTTGGGATTATTTCCTTTTCCATCCTCATTACGTGCCTCAGCCTTGCTTCCTCTACTATCTCCTGTACCTCCATCTTCCTTCTCTCTCTACATCCAATGTCCATGTTAAGAACTATTATATTAAACTCCTCTCGTCCAGCGTTATTCGCCCTTGCATGTATTCACAAGAAACTTACCACGAGGTGGAATGTATTTAAGTGGCTCGAGGGGCCAAGTGCCTTTAACATGTTGTGACTTTTTTTTTTCTTCTTTTTTTTGTAAATGTTTTACCCCTGTGTTTATGTGGACCTGAACTGCCAGAAACTTGTTCCAAGTACGTCTCCTACACAATCTGGCAAATCCTCAAACCAAACTCAACATATCGAGCTTTAATAAAAACACAAAATAATAAAGGAAAACGGTTTCATCTTGTTTTTTGTTTTTTTACTAAGGCCAGTTGTACAAGCTCTAGATAAGGCGAGGGTTGGCTAGGGCCAAAGGGAACTTGAATAGAGGCAAATGTTTTTTCTTTTTAATGACAAAACTTTTTTGACCAATAGAAGTCAAATATTTCTCAAGTACAAACATAAGAGTTTAATTTTCTTCCCTTGGTGATATCAACAGTTATTAAATATTTGTCAGGAGCACAGTGAAATTTGATTTAAAACTAATCCAAAATATGGATCCTGCTGAATAAGATTCGATTTTCTTTGAATAGTCAAAGAATGTGTTTTATATACTTGGGTTTAGTAATCATAATTTACTAAAAAACTGTATCTACCAACATTAACATTTTTTATTTTAGACCTTGGAGTGAAAATAATGTTGCAACTCTGTCGTAGAGGGTAGTTTAAAAATGAAAAAAAGCTAACCATTAGTTTTATCTAGAGGCTGTAAAACAGGTTTTTTAGTAGGTCGTTAAAGACCTGTGAATCCCTCTAAATACACCTTCCTTATCTTTAATCCACATCCATCCTGCATCCAAAATATTTCTATAGGTATTTCAGTCAGGTAAAACACTCCCATGTTCAATAGTTTGTTCATTCCAAACTACGTGTTTACATGAGGTAGTAGGTTTGCTAGACATGAAATATTCACCTTATTTGTGGCATATATATGTATTATTTTCAAACATCACAAATGCACACGTTTAGAGCAAATGCTGTACACAATTTTCTTGGGACAGAATAACTCTCCCGTTTAATGGCAAATAACTATTGGTGGAATGCTGGACAGTTATTATTAAAAGGGGCATAGTTTCAGTTTGGTGGCCACGCGGTATAAGGCGTCATTCTCGCAATATACTGGACTGGTGTTGAGAGACAGATTATAGCTCAAATCCAGGTCAGATATACTGAGAGTGGGTTTTCCATCATTCCTCCACTCACTCGGGTACACTTCCTCTAAATACAACCTACCTAAATGCTAACAACTAAGCATAATTGGTACAGATAGAACCTGAAGGGGTAGTAAGGTGCAATGCTAAAAATAAAAAATAAAGAAAAGGGAAAAACTTGCTATACATTTTAATAATCACCAGGGTTGTTTTTTTTTATAATAAAAGTATGGTAAATAAAGTGTATCAACAAAGTGTTTTAATTGTAGTTACAAAGAAAGATTGTATTTATTGTATTAATGAAGTTAGGAAGGTTGAGGAAAGAAAGTCACTGATTAGTATCCACTTGCAGGCTGTATGAGGAAACTATAGTGTTAATTCATTATCAGGTGCGGCAACATTACGTTGACAAACGGTCCATCTAGGGATGTCGACAGGCTTGTGTCTCCTCTGGTTTAAAACTCTTATAGTCCTGTGTTTTGAAGGATCCACGCCAGGTTTGCAGCAACGTTGGTGTACCCCGTGGGGTACTCGGCACACAGACCCGTGGCTCCAAAACTCACCAACCCTATCTGAGTATGGTTCCCCTCACTGTCCACGATTACGAGGGGCCCACCGCTGTCCCCCTATGAGATGGAAACATAATTTAAAAATTTTACAAAGCTACTAGAGGAAACTATAGAAAAGAAATAGATCCACAGAAAAGAATGTCTTAAAGTAATATAGTCACTAGTTACTAGATATTCTTTGCTAGTCAAAATATAAGAGGATGAAAGGAGTACATAATAGCTATTATCCTTGGCCAAGAGCAAGTGAAGATTAAAGGAAAACATAATTAAAAGCTATTATCTTAGTTTATATAGAATGTGAGTATGTAAAATGGTGCCCAACTGTCACTCCAGTACTCACTGAGCATGTTGACTCTCCATTAGTGCTCTGAGTGCAGATGATCTGTTCTGTGACAATGCTGCTCCCATAGATACGGACACACTCGCTGTGTGCCAGGACTGGGATCTCCACATACAAGAGGTATTCGCTGGCCTCTAGGGAAGCTGCATAACACAAGTATCACATCGTACCTAACATCCTAACAACCATGGAAGTATTCATATCTGTCTCCAACCATCAGTAAAATAATATAGCCATTTATTTATAGCATATATGTCATTATAACATTATTTGATCCCATCAATTTATTCATACTCCCACTGTTGCAATAATATACAGTCCTCGTGTTTGTTGACAGCTAAAGAATCCCCCACGTACCATATGAAAGTAGCTCCAGCAGTTGTTACAACTGTCAGGCGTTTTCCGAAAATACATCAAGTAATGGCAGGGTGTAGTTTACTTACTGTCGGACGTAGTACCCCACCCAGCGACAAACCCTTGATCTCCGTCAAAATAGTCTGCAGGTTGAGCTGTTGAAGGGAGGGACAGCGCTTGGATATAGTCTGCAACAATGTATATGATAGTCATCAATTACCTTGGCCCCCTGGAGCGAGGGTACCTTGGCCCCTTTGAATGAGGCTATCATAGCCCCTTGGAGCGAGGCTACCTTGGCTCCTTGGAGCGAGGCTATCATGGCCCCTTTGAATGAGGCTATCATAGCCCCTTGGAGCGAGGCTATCATGACTCCTTAGAGCGAGGTTACCATGTTCGCTTGGTATAATTATTATTTATATTCTTGTACCTAATTTCACATGGAGATGTAGTCGTAACTGGCTCTACATATATTCCCCTGTTGGTTGGACTTGTCTAATCCCCCATCACTCCCTTGACCAGGCATGTTCTAACATTACTAAAGCGACCCACAGTTTGTGAACCGCTGCCGACCACAGCTCCCAGCTTGTACATGCATCTATAGCTAGTCACCTGTGAAGGCTACCGCCTGTGGCAGTTTCAGCAGTCCCAGGTCATACTGGTGGGTTGTTCCATTATATTCAGGGTGCACGATCTTAGTAGTTGTCACCACACTCGACAAATAGTCGTAGTAAATGAGACTACCAAGGACCACCTCGAAGTTTGTACCACTTAAACACAAACACAATATACATTAGTGTGTACCTGATTGTATTGTGTTGCTTTCCTCCTTGATAATAAAATACAGTAAAATGCTATCAAAATAAAGTTTATTTTCTAAACTGCTCTTCCTAGAAAATTGGACTGTATAGTAAGGATTTTAGTAGGAAGAAATGCCCTTTCATACGCCCATTCCTACAAAGAGTGTATAACAAGAGGAAACACAACTTTGGGCATGTATGTACCCACTTTACGCCTCTTTCTCCGAGTGGGCCATCCACCTCAATAAACACTTTACTCAATTTAATCTAGAGGTGCAAGAAAGGTACGGCGAGAATTAAGGAGCTGCACCAGCATTCTCCTGAAGAGATGATGTTAAACCTCTATGGGAACAAATACAGCTCATGTGCGGCCAGAACCCCGGCTATTCGGCTCGCAGCTCCTCCACAAGTAGGTGTTGGGTAAGGTGCTCACGTATTGAGGCAATGGGCCGCTGTTAAGATCCACTGGTCAGAAATGAGGGAACCGCCACAGAGTGCACTGGAGTCTATTATTATCGCCACTTGCCAAGGGAACTGCCCCAGCTTGGCCGCGGTACCGTTGGTAATCCTCGGGTTTAGCTCACCTGAAACAGTGTGACAACCCACCTGAAACAGTGTGACAACCCACCTTAAACAGTGTGACAACCCAACTTGGTTCAACTAATCATTGTGTGGATCCTGTCAACAAGGTGCTATAGCTCTGAGCTTTGTAGTTGACTGATTCAATAAGTAAGTTTGTAAGTCGTGTGTTCAAATGAGATCATGTTAAGTCTTGCCATGTACTGTATCTCACCTGGGCTGCGAGGGTTGAGGACGGGCAACCAGAAATTATTCTTCAGACCATCTTTCAGGCTCGTTTTCAAAACCGCACCCTGAGAAAAACAGAGATGAGCAACTTCAGAGTGAGTTGGAAACTCCCAATATTTAGGGCGTGTGAAATGACATAGTCACAGTTGCCCAAGTCCCCCTTTCCATGTAGTTCCTAGTACTGGGAGTGCGTGGTCGTCTGTGTTATCTCCAAGATCAGACATTTTGACATGCTACAGAGAGGTTGCACTTACTCGAGGCATGAGTCGAGTCCACGGAGAGTCCAAACATGGCAGGTCAGATAATTCATATAAAGGAACGTGTCTGGTTTGTTACGGTTGGAAAATACCCAATACTTGATATCCACAAATCAAATAACGAAAGCAAACTACAGTAGCCCCATGGCTTCTTTGGTGCTGACTGACAGCTGATGGCTTTGAAAAGCTACCAGACCAAATTATGTATCCCTATGCCGAACCATATGATCTGCAAAAAAAATGTGTTTAGCAGCTGTCACTTCTGACAGTCAACATTTAGGTATATACCTAAATGTTGACTGTCAGAAGTCAGCTGTGAACTGTCAGTCAGCACCAAATAAGCCATGGGGCTACTGTAGGGCATAGCAAAATGTACAAAAGCCATTACAGGTGGGAGGAAATTACCAATGTCAGAATACAAAGTAAATCCGGGCACCAAACCTCTACAAGGCATCTACAAGTACCGGAAAGATTTTATAACAGGAGTGACTGAATGAATGAGGGAGTCGAACTCACTACCTTGAGTATAGTTCACCAGCGACTCATCACAGAGCTCCGGCTCTGTCCTTCACAAGCATAGTTATTAAATTAAGGTAGGCTAAACAGGTGGCCTAAGGCGTCAGGCCTGCAAAGGTTGAGGTTTGAACCGCCACCTGCTTTTTTTACATTCTCTTTCCACTTTGGTGCTAACTTACTTCTTCCGTACTCAATCCACATCCCTGTGTCTTTAGGTTAAGTCATCCTTTCGAGCAAGATTTTTAGTATATTTTTCAAAATTTCACACACTAAACCGGTCTTTTTACTTCCTATCGACTCCTTGGAGAGAGAGGTACCGTACTTATTGTGATCGGAAAAAAAAATCCGACTCGAGATTTTGATAAATGTCCAAGTTCCATGACCCCCCCGAAACAGAAAAAGCAGTTCTCGTGATTCTGTCAGTCTGTCTGTATCTCGGGCTAGAGCCAAAACCATTTTACCAATCAGGCTAAAACTTGGTATCTAGGGTTTTTATAAGGTTTCCCGTGGGGCATTTTTGGAGTTAGATATCTAAACTTAAAATCAAGGGTAGTTCGCTGAGGGCAAAAATGAGAAAAAATTGATTTCCTACAAATTCCCTTTAACGAATTTGATTACATTTTTTTTCTAGGTATTGCTTGAAATTACAAACAAAATGGCAGATCTCATTTCCCCATAAAAATGAATTTAATGTTACTTTATATAAGCAGACCTTTCCAATTTTGATCATCTCCACAAATATTTTAAATTTGAAAACTTATCATTGTAAAGTTGTAATAATGTTAAAAACTAAACTCTTTTTATAAGCATAGATATATGTTTTTATGGAGCTCTTGGACAGTTGAAATTTGAATGTTATGCTCTTTGATGGAGTGTTTCTGCAACATTGTATATAATTTCGTTTCACAAATCTTATGAGTTTTTAATAAATTTCTCTATCTAAAGCTAAAAAAGAGGAAGTCTGTGTAGTACACCTTACAATTTAAAAAAATCTTATGAATACCATATCCAATATTAATCCTAAAACCCAACCCTCCATTATCCAACCAATGTTGGTTTTACCTGTATGCAGACCACGAACCCCGCTAGAACCAGCGCTGAGACGTTCATCATGAGTTGTTCTCACACTTACTCAACTCTGAGAGGGGCCACAAGAATCATTGATAAGGAAATGTGAGCCCAATTCAAGTAATCAGATAAACAACTGTTGGTGTGAATGGGAAGTACCTTACACTCGGGGACTAGATTATAGAGGTAACATTCTGGGGGACAAGTTTCGAGTGAAGGGGCAGAATGAGTCTTAACCACGACCTTACACTCGGGGACTAGATTATAGAGGTAACATTCTGGGGGACAAGTCTCGAGTGAAGGGGCAGAATGAGTCTTAACCAATGACCTTCAACCAACGCACTCTCCCTCCCCTCCAAATACTGGTTTGTATATTTTACATAATATAAACAACTGTTAGAGGAACCGTCGTGCATTCCTAAATAATCAAATATAAATATATATTCGAGCATTGCACCTCTGGACTTGTATTGGATATCCCCGCCATCTTTTTATCTATCAATATCCATTCAAATTAATATCTTAACATGTTTTAACACACAAAGAGGTTTTTCCGTATAGGTGTCAGATTTTATATTTGAAGTTTAGACATGAATAATAAAGTGATATTTTAACCCATTCCCAGTTGAACACAAACGGAAAACATGGTCCAAATGTCAAAATAATTTAATCTGATTTATTGATGACGTAAAGGGCCCTGTTCGAATCCCGATTGAGTGTGCTGAGGCTGAAGTTCCCCACTCTCCCTCCAGGTAAGTGTGGGTAAATTTCATCCTCAACTGATACCTTTCTCATCCTTATTCCAGAAGTGTAATTAGTAAGCCGCAGTGAAAGAAAAATATAAAAATAAATCCTCTATTGAGTAATTATCTATGAGATGGTGTTATGACATCATTTGATGTGTAGGTACTATTGAGGCACGCTGTATAGCTCTGAAGATAAGAGGACTCGCCATGTGACTTTACTTAAGAGATAAAGGTCACCTAAGATTGCTGATTAACAGAAACATTAATTAAGTTAATTAGACTAGCGTGGATCAACACGGGTCGAATTCTTCTTGACCCGCCAATCTCCTTCTGGAGGGCAAGTCTCCAACTACTTGACATTAACTATTTAAGTGATTGGCTGATATGAACCTTAACCACGACTTGTAAAATCGGTGTAATGAGCTATTACATCATATTAGGTGTTCTGTGTTTCGACAGATCCACTGCCTTGTCCAAATAGTCCTCTAGCATGTCCTATAAAAATATATTTTTTTAGGTCATCTTCTTTCCTTGTTTGAGGCCATTCATCAGTTTCATTGTGGTCTGTTTGGTCTCCATTTCGCTTTCCACTTTGTCTTCTATGACATCCCTCAATAAACCATTTCTGCTCATAATGAGACTCATCCAGCTGGATTTCTCAACTATCTTTATTTATCAATATCTATTCAAATTAATATCGCAACATTGTTGTTAGGAACACCAAAGAGATTTCTCCTTATCAGTGTCAGATTTTGATTTTTTGAAGATTAGACATTTATATGTTAACATGTGAGATGATAATTGATCGCATAATAATCAATCGGTTACATTGATTAAACAAACATCGTTGACCTTTAGATGATTAAAGTGAGTATCAAGAAACTTTTGTACCAATGCTATTGCGTTCTATCTTAGCATTTATACACGCTGGTAGCTTCATACAAATAGCGCGGGAAATTGTTAAGTGTTAATTATTCACTTTATTAATCGAGTAAAAAAATAAATCTAGTGATGAAACTTTTAAGCACGAACATCTGCGTTTGTTCCATCATTCAAATGATGAGAGTAATTAGAAAAACTAACATTTTATTATGATGATGATGGTGATAATATTTGGAACTTATTTATCTTTAGTTTGTAATAAAAATTATTTATACAATAAAAAAGAAAAAAATTCTGGGAACTGAAGGAGGGAGAGAAGAGGATGCTTTGGAGGTCCAAGATTCATTGACAAAAAGAATGGACCTGTTGTAAGACAGAACACCTAATAATTAATACTACTCTAAATCTGTCTGTCAGTTTGTTTACTGCCAGTAATTCAAAAAGTACTCATCGGATCAAGACGAGACTTCTTCTATTGTATCCCTTATTTTTTCGGGTAACAGGGCAAGCTATATACCATAATGCTATCTCATAAGTGAGCAGAGCAGTGTTGAAAAAAAAACAACTACTGTTAGTGTGGTTACATTTGCATCTTAAATTTGTAACACTTCAAATATATTAACTTTTAATGCATATTATACGTTCTTTGTGAGTCTCCTTGGCAATGAGGGGGTTTGGATGGATCAACAAACAAATTATGAACCTTCTTAGTACCTAAAAGGTGTTTTGGGATAAAAAGAAACAAATTATGAACCTTCTTAGTACCTAACAGGTGTTTTGTGATAAAAAGAAACAAATTATGAACCTTCTTAGTACCTAACAGGTGTTTTTGGATAAAAAGAAACAAATTATGAACCTTCTTAGTACCTAACAGGTGTTTTGGGATAAAAAGAAACAAATTATGAACCTTCTTAGTACCTAACAGGTGTTTTGGGATAAAAACAAGCAGGAAGAATAAAGCTATAATATATCATGAAAACTTATTGTGTGCGTTTTTGGAATTGTTATTGTCATATAAATGTTCGAATTCAGAGAGTATGTTTTTAGTAATTTTATGGCGTTGCATGTGACTTAGGTTTATTTAGCTTTGTTTCTTATTTCCAACCCAACAGCACAATATGGTTTGGTAAGTCAGGGCGCTTACTTTAAAGTGATTCTTTCAATCTACTTGATTTTTTTATTAGATATCAATTTTAAACTACTTATTTTGGTGTTCGTTGCAACAATGCCTCCACATTATACTGCATTTGCGTCTTAAATTTAGCTAATTTTTCAGTTTTTTAAATGGTTTTGCATGTAAATTAAGTGTATTTAGTTTTATATCTTAAGTAGTAAATTTTAAATATTTCATGTGTGTATGAAAAGATGTTTTTGATAGTTGAGATAATTCTTTGGAAAAAAAAAAAGGTTAATTAATCCGACTTAAATGCGAGCAAAGCTGCAGGCAAACTCTATGATATGAACATAAAGTACGATAATTGCAAGTTGTAAATTTGAGCACATAAAGAACAGGCTTCAAAAACTGACACATTATTTTTTATTGATGTGAAATACAAACTATTCAAAGTTTTAAGTAGGTCGATAAGTATTCACACAACTATTCAAGAGAAATGTTTTTACCAATCTTATGAGCACAGTCCCCTTAAACAACATAAATTCACAAATACGTAAAACAGTTTATTGGTCAAGTAAGTTTCTCAATGTTAATTCTTACTGTTGATTAAAATCGTTCGAGTTATTTTTATTGCCGTACCTATAATTGTAACATTTTAAGGAGTCATGAATTCTTGAAATAACAACGACGTGATCATTTTAATGGCTTCAGGGGGTTTCGAGTTGCCTTCATTCCTCTCTTGTGACCGACTAAGCTCGGTGGGAAGCGCGACAGAAATGTTTCTGAGAAACTTTGGTTCCTTTTGCTTGTTGGTGGTAGCATTGTTGGCCGTCTGTTCCGCTTCGCGCATGAATCCCGACCCGGAAGGGCCTTGCGCCACGCGGTTACAGCGGGTGAGTGAATTATATTTTGAAATAAAACAGAGAGGAGATTAAGTAGCCATAGATCAGGAACGAGCTCTTTAGTTACCACCCATCCTAGTGATTTGACCTGCTTTGGTGGTCGAGTGGTCTAAGGCGTCACACTCACAATAGACCAGACTGCAGATGACCTGGGGGATCAAGGTTCAAATCTTGTTCAAGTGTACAGAAGGTTGTATTTTATTTCCTAAATGGTTTCCCACTCTCCTTCCATGCAAATGTTGGTATATTACCTCTAAAATGCTTCCTTCTTCATCCCTACCCCATTAGGGTAAATTATTCTCATATATGCATATGACCTGAACAGGTAGTAAGACGTGGGGAGATGAGTTGAATGTATAAGATACATTATCAGATAGAGCTTACAGCTTCATGTTGGTTTATCAATAAAATATACATTAAAAGTACACTTAAAATTGCCAATTAATAGATCCTTTGTCTGAAAACCTAGTTACATTATTTAAATCACTTCCTTATGCTACCGAAAAGCAAAATAAAAATAGTTTTTAGAGATATTTAATACTCCTACATTTTCCTACATTCTCCAGTGGTTATGGAGCTGTGTCCTCCCAATTCCTTCTTTTTTGAATGCCTCACCCAAAGTAAATTCCTGAGTGCGCCACTGAGTGGTTGTAAGAACATTTGTTCTTTGGTCATTTTTCAATACCTAACGACATATTAATTACTATTTTACCAGACAATGGGAAATGTGAAAAATCTACATTTTAATGTTCATTTAATCATCATTCGAAGAATAAGTATTAAGTTAATAAATATTTATCTCTTTAAGGAAAACCTCTTTTCGCTTTTTGAGGTATTTTGTAATATTTGTAAGAAGGTACAGGGAAAGTGAATGGAAACACATAAAAGGGAAAAAAACAAAAAAAAATATTTTACGGTGAAAAGAAGAATACGGTTCACACTGCTGCCACTGGATAAAGAAGTAATGACCGCATCTGGAAGAAAATCGGTTGTTACTGCCCAATCCCCCGACCTAGGTTTAATTCTATCAGATCTCGTCAGGAGGAAGTGTGAAACACGCAATGAAACTTCCTAAAAAAATAGACGAGTTTCGATAGAATGAAACCTAGGTTGGGGGGATTGAGCGGTAACAATCAATATTTTCTTCAAGAGGCAGCAATTGTCCAGTGGCAGCAGTGTGAAGTGTGAACTGTGTTCTTCTTTTCGTTATAAAAGCTATATATTGTTTGTTCCCTTTTATGTTTATCCATCCTTCTTTCTCTATATCTTATTCTATTTACAGCAAAACATACCTCAAAAGTGAACAGAGTTTTTCCTTAAAGCGATATTATCTAAATAACATTTATAAATTGGTTAACATTTTATTCTTTGTTCTAAATTATTTCATAGAAAGTGGGCTCTTCTTAATAAAACAGTTTCCATGTTTCAAAGGATGATAAGGTTCTTCCTGTGACAATTGGACTGTAGTTCACCACTCCTGAGCAGCAGAGTTAGAAGTGCTCTGAACTAGAAGGCTTGGGTTCAATACCAGGGCAAGAGGACTCAAGGTAGTTTACTAACCCTGTACAGTTCCACAGGTTTTCTCCTGGAGAATTGTGCTACATCTCTTGAAAATAAACCCTCCTCACACTGTTGAGATAAGATAGCTGTTTAAAGCCGCTGATAACCATCACATTTTACATTACCTATGGGTTATTCCAACATGTTTTGTTTCTATTATACTTCTCTAACCTATTTCTAACCTTATTTTTTCACAATGTTCTCTAAATATTATAATAAACACATCCACATTTTTCCTCTTTCCCTAGGTGGGCTTTTTTCATCAAATTTACTCTTATTAGTTTATTTTTTTCTCTTCTTTAGTTTTATCAATTTCCTTTATTATAAAATTATTTAGCCACTGGGCCACCTCATTTTTAAACATGATAACCATCACAGCACTAATAGTAATATGTTAAAACTCCATTGTGTAGGCCCGCAAGTGAACCGTACCCTCCGAGCGGCCGCCGCATGTGGGTTAAGATAGTGCCAACATTTGTGAATAGAGGGTGTCATGTGGTCAGCACAATAAACCCTACGGCCGTTAATATCAGTTTTATAGACAGGAGCTGCTACTTATTTACTCAGATAGCTCCTCAATCGTCCTCACAAGGATGAGTTTGACCCTGATACAGACCCACTGCAGGGATCGAACCCTGGACCTTTAGATATGTATCCTGGAACTCTGACCACTAGACCACAGAGGCTGTCGATAGTGATACATGGTAATAATAATAATATAAAACTACTTGTACTTGATACACTTTAGTTCAAGTTGAGTGTTTTGTGTCTTGCGCAGTGCGGCCTATCTGCGCGGCCAGGGCAGCCGACCAACTGTTGCCGCAAGAGTCCGTACTGTCTCAACAACGACGGGGTCGACAGCAGATGTGTGTGAACAAGTCCCACGACTCACAACATGGCGGACAAAGACGTCGTTCAGTCGCTATTGTAAGATATGTAGTTGAGATGAGAGGAACTCATTAATAAACCAAATGTGGTGTTATTACTACTCCTCCAAGAATAAACCGCTTCACAGTCTGTCTTATCAGAGGAGTTATATGTTTATTTGGCTTATTTATATAACTTTATGCACTGAAATAATTTAGAGAATATTTTATTCCACGATTGTTTGTAATATTTTGTTTTAGTCTGATAAAATAAAAGTTACCACAACTTACAATTCAATTACTTCAGATTTTTTAAACATAAATATTGATTTGTAACATACATAGCAGAACAGAATGGAGATAATTGAACATAAATTGAGTATTTTAGTTAGCGATAGCTTTATTGGCAAAGTAGAAGTTGATATTTTTGCAAATTTTAATATGTATATTATCCTCTTCGGTGGTCAAATGGTCTAATGCGTCTTTCTTTCTCGCGATGTACTTGACTGACATTGACTAGGGGATTGGGGTTCAAGTCCCGATCGAGTGTAATTAGGATGGTTTCCCCTAAATGGTTTTACATTCTTTCTTTACACAAATGTGGGTACAATTCCTCTAAATTCAACCTTCCTCATCCCTAACTCATTAGTGTAATTAGTACACAGGCGTATAGCCCAAATGGTGACTATATATATATAGCATTCAAAGCTTATTTTTTTCCATCCAGTAAAATTTATTGTCATCTTAAGTTAAAGCGCTATAAAATATATTATCTTATTTTGAAAAGTGTATCCGTGGCTACAACCAAGGCAGCGTTAAATGTCAGCCTCAGCCCTGGTCGGAGCGCGCCTGTATCTGTTGGTACACCTTGTCTAGTCCCTGGTAGCCAAACGCCCCGACCTTAGCCCCGGCAATCTGGCAGCCAAGCGTGATGCTGTCGACGACACTTTTCCCCAGGGACAGAGCGAATACAGTCGTGGCAAGAAACGTGTCCCCCGCCCCCAGGGTATCCACCACCTCCTCGGGTGGGAACGCCGGGGACTCCACCAGGGCGCCATCGGGGCAACGCGCCGCAGCGCCACTAGCCCCCCACGGGACCACTATAGTAGCACTGTAACAACGATACACTTTCTTGTTATTCTCTGGGAAATCTTCCATTTTGGAAAATTATCAATTATTTTGCTATGGAAAGTTATCCCCCTGAGGATGTTAATACCACACACATTAGCAAATGAATTGCAATAAAGCAAGAATGTACTGATTACAGTTCTCTCCTTTCATGTATTGACTATAGCGCTCAGTGGTTGAGTGTGTCACTAGCTTTTGGTCAGATATATTAGTACCTCAATATTATAATCAAAGCCAGAATACATCTGCCCCTGGTATTTAGTCTGTCGAATTGACTATTTTACTAAACAGAAACTTGAATATGAATCATTTAAAAAATAAACATAATATAAATAGTAACTAAATGTTAACATTAATAACTACAAGATTTATTTATGTGTTAAATTACTGGCCTGGGGTCTGGTTGTTTAGTTTGTCCAGGGGTTGAACCACTTAAAAACGGTATTACAGCTCTAAAACAAATTACAATTCAAAACTCTGACAAATATATATATTAATCTTGAATATCCTTGCGGATTCTATGGATATGACTGTCCCATACCAAACTAAAACCAATTTTTCTAATTCATTTTTAACTAAAAGGAGCTTAACACACAATCGGGTCATCAACGCCTGAGATCGCACTCGGAATGATCTCCGATTCCCTCCTGATAGGACCAAGGTTCAAACACAAATCCCCTCATAAACTCTCTGAAGAATAGGTATACACTCTCGACACCCAGACCGGTGGACATGCAGTCTAAGGCGTCAATCTCATCGTCTTGTATGGTAATGGGTAAGCCAGTATATCCTTCACCTTCCTCATCCTGGCCCTCTAAGTGTAAATAAGACTGTGACCACGGTCCGAGGTCGGTGTGTGACTCACCCGGGCTTGGAGAGCTCGCCGACAGCCGCGATGGCCTCGGCCGTGCTCTTCCACCCCATGAACTCGGCAAAGTCCTTGCCGACAAACACAACGTCTGCCAGTTGGACGATGTCGAGTATTCTGGTGTCCACCCGAGGTTTCTCCAGCTCCACGGAGATCTTGACGGGGGGCCCCTTGTCCCAGGCGTGGACCCAGTTAATCATCTTCACCACCTCCGGGATGTTGCGACCCTAACACACGAGCACATTGAATGCTAGTGACGAGACTAGAAATGGCTTCTGGTTTCTCATATAGAGATGGTATTGTAATTAATAAAATATGTATCCTTTGAAATTATGATGGATTTTGACACGTTATGAGACCCTGAACCAAAAAATGGGGTCTCACAATTTTGTTTGTCCCTGGGGTACATCCCAAAAAGTTAAAGGTGTTTAGTTTAAACTTTATATTCAGATGCTTACGGTCAGTCATACCTGGTGTAGCTTATAAGACAGTCATAGTGTAATACTTCAAGGTAAGACTGCTACCTTGCTTGGTTCCACTATGGTGTAGCTTATAAGATAGGGTCATAGTGTAATCAGTCAAGGTAAGACTGCTACCTTGCTTGGTTCCACTATGGTGTAGTTTGTAAGATAGGGTCATAGTGTAATCAGTCAAGGTAAGACTGCTGCCTTGCAGGGTAAATAGTGTGTACAACTCTCCACACATGCACTAGCTACGTAGTCCTTGCAAGGACCGTATGTTACATGCATCGCTGAGCCTTCACCTCGAAATGTATCCACGAGTACTGCGACAGGTCGATTTTCTTGAAGTCCTCGAAGGAAAGTTCCGGCAAGTTGAGGTTGGAATGGACGATGGTCCTGGACCCATTCTGGCTGTTTATGAGTACAGAGGATGCAGGGACTTCGCAGTCGTTGTAGAAGACACAGTTGTCGAGACACACGCCATGCGCTTTAAAGTCTTCAACCACGAACCTGCCAGAACAACACGCAGATGTTAGTTCATGGCCTTGTGTATGAGATAGACCGGGCTAGGTACATTTCCAAATATTTGTTAGCCAGCGACAAACATCAACTTCATCATTGATGTTTGGCGAGAAACGACCGCAAGGGAGAGATTGGAGGAGCAGGTAGCATCAAGTGTGCAAGTGAGAGAAGAAGAATGGTGTGTAACATCTGTCAAAGTTACAAAAATAAGAACAGTACTATTATCTACAAAATATTTATTATTGGTTAGTGCGACTCACCTCAACCAGCTGTAGTTGAAACATCCCACCTCACTTAACCTTCTATAACACGCGGGGACCAAAACAACATGACCGACCCCAATCTACTAGCCCAGTCGACTGACCGAGTCAGGCGAGCTCTGGGATAGTTCCAGCCTCATCCAGCCGCTTCCACCTTTGACCAGAATCGACTACAAGCTTCCAGAAGAATCTAGATTGACCTTCTCCAAGGTTCTGGCACAGAATAGAAGGCTGACCAATCTTCCATCACGTGTCTATCCAATAGTTTATCCTTCCAACGCTCCCTTTTCCCTATCTTGCACGCTTCAGCTGTAGAGTGAATGTATACCACTGTATTTTATTTGGAAAATTACTCTTGGTTGGATTTATGTTGAGGACTCTTCTAGTTCAGTAAAATTTAAGCTATTAAATTCCTTTCCGGCCACTCATTCAAAATTATCTTTTCAGCATGTTGATATTGAACTTAAATCTTTTGGCTTAATATTCTTTTTCAATACAAATATTCTGATTTAATTAATTTTTTAATATTGATAAATATTCTAATTCAATTAATTTTTTAACATTAGTAAATATTTGAATAATGAGCTATTTGAACATAATTAATAAATTTGAAGAATAATTGGATTGCTAACTAAATTAAAGTCTAGATCTAGGAAAACTTATGATTCATAGTATTGTCCTAATCACCTTATAAAATACGAGTCTTTTGTACTTTGGCATAGAATGAAAATCAAGGTTAGGAAGATGCAGTTTGGGTTTCGTATTTGCGAATATTATAGTTAGTACTAAAATGTTTAAAATATGGACATTTTCGTAATTAAAATAATAAATGATTTTATCAGTAAAATAAACTATGATTAATTCTAGTAATGATGCTATTCTAAATGTAATGGTTTAGATCAAGTCTCTTTTAAGTATACATTAGGACTTAGCTTATAAACTCTTTTACATAATATGTTTTGTTTTCATAAAGTCAAGTTTGATGAACAAATTATAAATTTTGTTATTTCATTATTATGATTTTGTCCTTATGGCATTAGAACATTGGTTATGGAAATATGGTAATACTTTATACTATGTAAAACATAACTTTGTACTACGTAAAACGTAACTTTGTCACTAATTGGGAGAAATGAATAATGTCTTAAGCAATATATCCCTGTTAAATGAAAGTTTTCCTTTGGTATACTCTTGACAAGAATTCTAATCTTGTATACCTACGAGAGATAGTTACAAGTTTTGATGTAGTTCTGAAGTAATTGTACTTTGAGTATTAGAGTCGGCTGGCCTCAATTGTTAATGCTATTGCAATTTTTTTTCTATCTAGTCTATCATATAGAATTGACTGTTTAGATGTTAAGATCTATGGTACTGCTATAGATCAAGTAGTATGTTTTATGAAGACAGGAATTATTAAATTTGATCAATTGTTTATATCATTCTAATATATACCTTTATATACCTTTTTAAAACGAAAATTATTCTACCAAATAAATATCAAAGAAAATTTTCTAATTGGACTTCTCTGTTATGCTACCTACTTCACCTGATCAGCTTCCGGTTTTATCTTTTATTGTTGCCTTATATATATATATATATATATATATATATATATATTCCCTTTTTGGCAACTTAGGTGTTGCGTGAAGGGATCCGGCTTAGAACAGATATATATATATTGAGTTCAAAAGGGGTCATTCTGCAATTTCCTTTTGTTTTTTGCTATTGTAATGTTGCATGTCCTTCCTTTGATCCCTTAAGGACGAAGGATGGGTGCAGGTGGAAGGACAGAAGAAGAAGGCGTTTTACCAAACTGAGCCGGCCACGGGCCGGAAACAGGTGATGATCATGATGGTGATAATAGCAAGCTATAAAAACCTTGTGCATTACGGCTCAGTACTTGGTCGAACTATCTGATTGTTTACACTGATGAGGCTCAGGATAAGGAAGGTATAATCTAGAGAAGCGATTCTTAACCGGGCGGCCGCAAAAGGTTTTTTTGGTGGGCCTCAAAAATATAGTTAAAAATGTTATTTGCTTATTAAATAAGTCAATTATCTAAAAATGTTACGTTTTGGAAGAAATAATTCGATGATCGTAAGCATATAAGTACAGTAGACTCTCTATTTTCCGGGGCAATGGAGGGAAGGAGAAGCACGGATAATAGAAATCACGGATAGTACAAATAATCCCCATCTGTTTACCATCACCATTCAAAATTTGCTGTCCTTTGTTTCTACTTATTTATGTGAAAAGGGATTTTCCACAATGGTAAATATTAAACGAAGCAGCGAACTAAACTCCTGATACAAGAGAAATAAGAATAGACAAATTAGTGGAAAGTGTTCAACAGCAGAGATAGGTCCCATTAAATACATTTAGGTAAGTTAATTTCCTTTTTTTTTATTTGTTTGTTATTATAATCAGTTATTAAAGTCACTATTTTAGAATAAATCTTAATGATTAATATATTAATAAAAACCCCAGGGGGGTCGCGAAAATATTTTAGGATATTTTGGGGGTCGCGAGTAATAAAAGGTTAAGAACCACTGTTCTAGAGGAAATACACCCATGTTTGTTTGGTTGAGGAGCGGAAAATATATTAAGTTTAAAAACCACACTTAGTGCACCCGCACGGGATTTTCGAAACCCCCAATCCTTAACTAACCACAGTTCAGTCTATTGCGAGAGTGGCGCCTTAGACCATGCGGTCACCGAAGTGGGTGTGTACTAAATAGTATCACATAACAAATTATGATAAAGACCAGTATTTCATCGGGTAGTTTGTATTTAATTCAAAAAACGCACATGTTCTTACTTTGTCCTTGTGATACAATTCTTAAATTTCAAAAAAATTATAACTATAAAAACAAACTTTTATACTCAAGTAAATACAAAACCTATTTTGTGTGTCCAAAAATTTGTTTACTAGTATCATTAAAAAGTTAATTAATAATTATATGAAATAAATAGATGTAAGATAGCTTGCGATGGTATGCTTTATCAGTTGTCATTGGCACCGGTTATTTTGGAGGTCTTGTACTGTTGATTCTTGAAAAATAATTTACCACCGTTAATTTAAATAGAAAATATAATCTAGAGTTTTAACTTATTTGGAAGTAAAGCCTGCAGTTGTACAATTTGTTGCGGCTACGGCGGTATCATCCGTGAAATTGAAGAATGGCACGTGGACACTGGAATCGAACACCCTTGGATTAACAGAGGATGAGTCGTGTGCTGAGGGTCGTTCTTCACTGCTACCAACAATACAGGAATGGCTCTGTACAGCTGTTAGTACAATGGAAATTGGACACTTTGGTTATCTTGAAAGGTAGCAGTCTTACCTTGACTGGTTACACTATGGCCCTATCTTACAAGCTACACCATAGTGGAAACTAGAGAATAACAAACTTACGATCCAGTGGGTTTAGAGCTGAGGGGCCCCAGGAACTCGCAGCTAGCCCCTAGTTGGGAAAGTACTGTACAGTTGTTGGCGGCATTGCCTCCCCTTTGCCACTTGTGGTCCAGGCTCCTGAACAAACCACAACACACACAGTCTAGTGCCCTGGTTTAAATCCTGGATAAGAACACACACAGTCTAGTGCCCTGGTTTAAATCCTGGATAAGAACACACACAGTCTAGTGCCCTGGTTTAAATCCTGGATAAGAACACACACAGTCTAGTGCCCTGGTTTAAATCCTGGATAAGAACACACACAGTCTAGTGCCCTGGTTTAAATCCTGGATAAGAACACACACAGTCTAGTGCCCTGGTTTAAATCCTGGATAAGAACACACACAGTCTAGTGGCCTGGTTTAAATCCTGGATAAGAACACACACAGTCTAGTGCCCTGGTTTAAATCCTGGATAAGAACACACACAGTCTAGTGCCCTGGTTTAAATCCTGGATAAGAACACACACAGTCTAGTGCCCTGTTTTAAATCCTGGATAAGGTGGTCCCAGGTGATGAAACCAGGTGAGGTATGAGTCTAAACTGTGTGGTCACAGGTTTTGAAAAACCTCTATCTATTTACTTGATAAATGTCTAGACCCTTATTTATAAGCTATAGGAAGGCATTACCCGCACATGAGTTCATGCAGTCTAAGGTGTTAAGCTGGTGACGGAAAGGTTCTAATCTCGGGTATGTTCCTTGGAGGCGGTTTTCACATCCTATTTCCACACCAATGCAGGTGCATTTCCTAGAAGTGAAGCTATCTATCAACCTGCTTCGGTGGCTGCGTGCTATAACACGCTACACTTGCATAAGACTAGACTGCCAATGATGTGAAGATAAGAGGTTCGAATCCTGGTCAAGTGTACTGAGGGTGGTTTTCTCAAAATGGGTTTCTACAATCACTCCACACAAACGCGGGTACACTTCCTTTAAGTATAACCTTTCTCACCCCTAAAACCATTTGCGTGGTTAGTACATAAGTACCTGAACAAGTAGTAAGATGCGGTGCTATAAAAAACAACCTAACTATACCTAACCTTTAAAGCATGGATATAATGGTATGGACATGTAATGATGATGTAAAAGGAAAGGAAATATGTAGAAGAAATACCACAAGGGAGGCCAAGAAAGAGATGGGAGGAGCAGATAATATCAAATGTGCGAACAAGAGGTGAAAAATAAACACAAATCAAGAAGAAAGAATGGTGGAAGGATGGAGAAAGATGGCGGCATTTTACTAAAGTGACCCGGTCACAGAAGAGAGATAGTTAATGATGATGATGACTCATATTTCATCAGAACAGAGTACACACACACATATATGATCCAATAACACCCAACGTGTGTAGAAGAGAAAGACAGAACAAAACCGTTACGCGCCCACATGACGTGTAAAAATATTCCAATGACGGTTTTACCTCTGGTCAGAATCTTCTGCAGGGTATTCCCTGACCACCTGGATAAAGTCGAGACAAGCCAATCCCACGCACAGGATCCTACCCTTGTCAACCTTCACCTCCAAGGACTCCCCAGCGTCCCGGACAGTGCTAGCCATGGCAAACCCCCGACTGACTAAACTCACATCTGAGACGTAATGTTATCGAGTTGGACTGTGAAGTGCGGTTAAACCGGTCCCAGGATCGGGCTGAAAAGAAAAAAAACAAACTAATGTCATCAAAGAGGGGGTTATTTAGCAATTATTTTGCTAGAGTCAACCTCTCATTTACCACATAGAAAGTTATGTTTGCTCAATCTACCCTGAAAGGTAGCAAGTAGTCTTACCTTGACTGATTACACTATGACCCTATCTTATAAGCTACACCATAGTGGAACCAAGCAAGGTAAGCTTTCTACCTTACAGACTAAACAAAGGGTACAACTATTATCCATAAATTACTGATTTTATTCTACTTTTCGACATTTACAGTCATTTAACAAAGAAAACAAGCAAATAAAATATACTTTTGTAAGTTTTGTTTCTTATGTTTATAAAAAAAAGTCCATCATCCATGTTGGTTTTTGCTTGGAATCCAAAGGCTACAAATCGATTTCTAAGAGTTGAAAAACTTGAACATAAAATCAAAATGGAGAAGTGAACCTAGACCGGTCTGTTTTTTTTCTTTCTTTTCAGCGAGATCTTAGAACTTTTTTTTTTTAGCTAAGAGTGTACCTTGCCTTAGTGTCTTCCTCTATGGGGTACACCGTGCATATGTGTACACTATCCAGGAACACACTCCCCACACACAAGATCCTCCCGGGCGGACGTACCAGTGCCATACTGTCTGGGTGGATCACGTCCGACCATACTACATACATAGGGCGTTCAAACAAGTCACGCAACATGACCCTCTCCTCGGTATCAACTATCGACACTTGGCTCGGGGAGAAAATGGACCAACTCTCATTGCTTCATTGAAATGTTTTGAAATGAATGTCCGCTACTGTCAAGTTTTGTTTCCATTCACGGTAGAATGTAATACGTCACGACGTAAAGTAGACTCTGAAGTATAAGATAAGGGTTTTTCGTTGTCGTCACATAACACTACTTTTAATATTTTAACCACCCATCTCCCACTTCGGTGGTCGAATGATCTAAGACGTCTCACTCACATTAGACCAGTCTGCCGATGACAAAGAGATCAGAGTTCGAATCCCGGCCGGATATACTGAGGGTGGTTTTTATTCAATGGCTTTCCACTGTCCATCCACGCAAATACTGGTACACTTCATCTAAATGTAATCATCCTAATCTCTAGCACATTAGCATAATTAGTACATATGCGTATTTAACTCTAACGGGTAGTATAATGTTTGAATGTCGTGTTATAAGCCTCGTCTCATAAAATGGTCGTACAGCTCTGACTCGCGAGGAGAAATGAGGAGTTGCTTTGATGAAAAAATAGCGGCTTCGGTCTAGAAAACTGAGATGAATGGCTGGAAGGTTCATTGTGCTGACCACATGACGCCCTCTATCCACAGAAGTTGGCACTATCTTCGTCAACAGATGGCGGCCATTCAGTCAGGCTAATGGCATGGAGTATTTGACATATTTTCAGTGATCGCCCCCCTCAAGGCGAGTCACCAAGGTCAGCCAGTCAAAGTGAGACTTCGAAGGATCCCAGACATAATCCAGGTGCGCAGGAAGAAGCATGATTTGGACATAGCCACACATTATGTTGTTTATTTTTTTAGAAAAAATGGGCTCTTTAATTTTTA
>CABFWB010001135.1:135827-152249 GCA_902151455.1 Timema bartmani | reverse complement strand
GGGGGGGGGGGGGGTAAATGTGGAAATGGGGTTTATCTGCTAAAATGTACCCTTGAGTAATATCACTACCATATGTTGGCAGCAGGGCTGTGGAGTTGGAGTGTATCGACTCAGGCTTCAAAATAAAAACTTATAATACTATAGCAATATATAATAAATATATCACTGTAACTTTATACCTTTTTTTTATTATTTACGACTAATCTTGGTAATTTTGTTTGACAAATTTATTCAAATATAAATTCACAATGTCAAAGAAGCTTCCAATTGAAGTAATTTATATTGGAGCATTTTACTTCGGTAAAATTGTTTAGTTAATATACTGTGGACATTTACGAAGGAGTTGGAATCGAAGGCTCGGCGTACCGGCACCACAGCTCTGGCTGGCGGTTACACTGTTGTTTGCAAACAGACCCGGTTTTAATAAAGATAATGTAGCTTTTTACTATAAATGTTACTTTTGAACGCTATTTTGTGACTTGAACACATTTTCTCCTGACAAGCAAGACTGACCTCTAATCAAATCTTGTACGTCACAAATCTGTAGGTCAGGGTTGTTGGCAGTTGATATAGCAAACAGAATGGTTGAGATATTAAAATTATACAAGTGTTGAATGTTGACATTACTAATACAGAGTCTTAGAGATACATTTATTTTTATTTACAATGATGTATACTAATTGTAAAAGAACTGTATCTTAAATAGAAGTGTAATTATCTTGCCTGGGCCTTGAGCTCTAAAATTGTTTCATGAAATACATCCTCTCCATCTTCTGAAAGGACCTTAGCTCGGTCGGTAGCGTGTCTGTCTAATGAACTTATGGTCCCAGGTTCGATTCCCGGCATGGCCAAAAAATTTATCATTGATGGAAATATGGGTTTATCCTTTAACATTGATAAATTAATGGCCGGGGACTGGATGATGTGTTTGTCCTAATCTTTAAGTTATATTATAAGACATATGAAGCTAAGACAGGCCTAGCAAGCTGCCAATAGAAAATATTCTGCTTAATAAAAAATTGGCCACAGGCTGGAACCAGTAATGGATGTAAAAATAAAGTAAATGGTTCTATTAGGAAAGAGATGAGTAAGGTAGATTCTTGAGAGGAATTATATCCACATTTTCTTGGAGGGAGAGTGGGAAACTATTTAGAGGAAAACTGCCTTCAGTACATTCGAATGGGATTCAAACCCTGATCTCCCCCTCGCCACACTTGCTAACCAGTCCTACACCAGAGTGGCGTTAGATCATGTGACCATTGCTGAGGGTTTTTTTTAACTAAACTGAGATTAAAAATTATCTCTGGTAGAACTTATAATTTGTTAGCAGTAATTTTGATCAGTCACATTTGATAAGCCTAAAAATAGTTCCATATTCATCCATCTCGCAAATAGGATCGACCCATTTGAAAAATAAATAAAGTATTAATTTAATATCATTTGTAAGCCTAAATTTGGATGTTTTAGTAACTTTTTAACTGTCATATACATAGCCAACGTACATATCTGTACACCAAAAAACGCCAGAATATGTGGCTCATTGCAGTTTTTAGTGTAGGAGGAAAAGTAAGATAAAATTAATATATTTGAGAAGGTTTACAAATAGCAAAAATACATGTTTGGCCGATTGAACTAACATAATATAATTATTTTTACTAGCTGATACTTATTCCAGATATTTCCTGAATTTATCAAATATGTGATTTGAGGGATGTTCTTACCAAGGTAAATTACTAAACTCATAAACAAAACATTAACAAAAACAATAATAAATTGTCTTAGGCGATTCTTTACTTGATATTTTTTTCAGTTGTGCCAACATTATTTATTGGTACAATATTATCTTATAAAATTACTCTTCCCTTTAATATATCGTATTTGTTTTTAAGTCTTATCACGTTATCGTGTTAATTTGATCTGTGATCACGACTATGGATTAGTGAAAATTCACAATTTTTATTATTTACTGTACGTTTTCTTTGCTGTCCGGCTATATAGCTGTATTTGGTGACTGTGTTTCTCTAGAAAATTAGTATAAAAGTGACCGTAGCAGTTTAATTGCCTAAGAATTGAAATGCATTTTACTATGCAACATTTTAATTGAGGTAATAAACTTTGATAAGTTGATCTTCCGTGTGATTAAAATCGTATGACCTGTTTTAAGTTAGTGTCTGGTAGATATCAATTTTGTTTATTATGTTGAGGAAACTTTTAAGGCCTAATTTGATAATGGCACCAGTTTTATCTGTGTGTTATTTTTAGGTTAGAGCTCCCACTAACATTAATGTGATTAGCCTGATCTATTTTCTGTTTCCAGAACTAATCTTTGGATTGTTTGAACTGTTTCAGAGCAATTTGTATCTCGCTAGAAGCAATAAGAATACAGTGTTGGATTAATTCTAAAAGAAAATATTCATCTAGCTTTTAATATTTGATACTAAGCCTAAGTGTTTGCTAGCAGTAGTTTGCTATGTTGCCTAAAGGAATAAAGTAGTCTCAAGCCTTCATAAAATTACATCCACACATGATTTAAGGCCAGTTTTCTCATGTGACATGCCATGTGTGTCCAGGGGATGGCTCGACTTGTCCCCGAGTCACTGGTATTTGTAGAATGGAGCCGATTATCTTCCTCCTTGCTGTTGTGACCCTGACCGTGGGTGTGTGTCGAGGGGAGAGCCTGCTTCACTCTGTTGCCGGGGAGGTGGGGCGAGGCAACTATACCTACTACACTCTCATGTACGAGGGCCCCATCACCCTCTACCTGTACACCCAGTAAGTACTCGCCTTAAGATCAATTATATTGGATAAAACACGCTTGAGTGGTCAAATGGTCCCTTATAAGATTTGACTGGTGATGTAGTGATAGGTGTTCAAATCCCAGTCAGATGTATTTAAAGGGTGCTTTTCCCTACTTAATTTTACACTCTACCTCTACATAAATGCATGTACACTTCCTCCAGATTCAACCTTTCTCATCCCAAACACATTAATAGCATAATTACCCATTACAGTGGCCGCATCGACTAATGCGTTATTCTCGTAGTAGGCCGTTGATGCCGATGATGAGATCGAGGTTCAAATCTTGGTCCGTTGGGCTGAGGGTGGTTTTCCAAAATTGTTTTTCACTCTCCTTCCACACAAATGTTGGTACGCTTATATCAATATAACCTTCCTAATACCTAAAACTATTAGCATAATTAGTACATGATACATATAACTTAAACGAGGCATGGTGATAATAATATATATTATCAAAATAACAACTTATTGGCTTGCTCATGTGCCAAAATGTTGTGTGATTCCTGTCCTAAACGTTGAATGTTTGTCGCAGGTCTGGGGACGCAGACATCTACGTGTCCCAGACAACCAAGAAACCCACGTTTGAGCCCGACACATACTGCTTGCAATCCTCCACCTGCGGCTTGGACATTATCAAGATTCCTAGGAGGTACACACCGCCGTATTCACGTTCGTTAACACAAACAAGTTTAGAATTAAGAAACAATCAAACCCGCATCACCGAGTACATGAGCAGAAACTTCACTTTCATCTGGTCTGGTTAGCTGCTTAAAGAGGTTCATGGTTTGAATCCTGGTCGGCTCTACAGAGGTGTTTTTTTTAAAAATAAATTGTTCCTCACTCTCCATCAATAAATGGAGGTACACTTCCCCTAAATTCAGTCTTCCGCCATATCCATCAGTGTGGATACATCATCATCATCATCATAAACTGTTACCCGCCTCGGTGGCGTAGTTGGCCAACGTGCTAGTCGTGTTGAGCTAGACCGCCGAGGACGGGGAGATCGAGGTTCGAATCTCGGTCGGGTAAACTGGGGGTGGTATTTCCTAAATGGTTTTCCACTCTCCCTCCACGCAAATGCGGGTTCACTTCCTCTAAATCCAACCTTCCCAATTCCTAACCCATTAGCGTAATTAGTACTTAAGCGTAAAACCCAAACAGGTAGTAAGACGCGGTGCTAAATAATAATAATAAACATAAACTGTTTCCAGCCTAAAACCAGGTTACTTGAGTAAAATTTCTACATCTTTCTCTATCCTTCTACCATTCTTTCTTCTTTAATACTACCCATTATTTTCATCTCACTCACACACTTTCTGTTATCTACTCCTCCCATCTCTTTCTCTTTTTCCTTCCTCATCACATGTCCATACCATCTCAGTCTTGCTTCCTCTACTATCTCATGTAATCTTGTTTCTCCTCGTGACAGTTAACCTGCTCCTCACAAACTTCATTCCCACGGCCTCCACTGTCCTAGTCTCTCTTACATTCAATGTTGTAAATATGTGTTAAGCCCCAAATTGGTAGTAAAACCTGGTACATATATACAGTTATTGCGCCAAGATGATCTTGTTGTGTTTTAGAAATGGCACTTATCCAAACACACTATATTATAGTTTGTGTCTGACAGCTTCCGGCGTCCGGTCAGGATCGGCGTGTACGGGCATCCCTCGAAGGAACTGAGCACCTTCCTCCTGGAGGCTTACTACCGGGACGAGGAAGACGTCGAGGACATAGACCCTTTCGCAGAGATCAACGCGGAAGAGGAGAATAACCTCAACAGCCGGAGCGGCGAGAATATCGCTGGCGATAGGAGAAAGCGAGCACAGGAGAGGATTGACGAGGCTGTACCGTCCGAGTATTATGAAAAGGAGAAACCAGATAATGATGTAAGCTCCAGCCTTGGTCAGAAACACGGTTTGAGCCTGTGCTACACTAGGCCGAGTAGTCGCATCAACAACTTATATTGTTTTTGTTTTGTTTTTTCAGAGTGAAGGGAACGAATCGTTTATCTGGACTCTGATATGGTCTTTTATTGATATTTTATTGGAGGTACTGTTTTTGTAGCAGTCAATCAACTTACTCTTCTTGTAAGTTGTATTCTGAAGTGAAGACGTCTCTTTCAAAATGTTGGAGTACGAGAATCAAATGTTTTTGGACATCTTGCACCAAGATGGTCTGGTCATAGTTTTTTAAATATTCTATTTACAAGAGGCAACCATTACCTCTTTGTCCAGTAGCAGCAATGTAAAGTGTGAACTGTGTTCCTATTTTCACTGTAATATTGTGTTTGTTCCTTTCTATATGTTTCTCCTCCTCGTCTTTGTCTGACACCTTAACTCACTCGGTAGTCTGTCTCTCTACTGAGCTAAGGGTCCCAGGTTCAATTCCCTGCATGGCCGAAAAATTTGTCAAATAGGAAATGTGGGTTTCCCCTTTCACTCGGGCTCTCAAACTCGATTCCTCGATACCCTCGATTCTTACTGGTATCGAAAGAATTGAGAATTAATCTTAATATTATGATTCTCGCTACTTCGATTATTACCTCTCAATAAAACTGGTAACTAAACAAAACAGCAACATTCAAAATAGGTAATAATCGACTATAACTCATATTAATTTAGTTGCTGTTTCACTGGAATTCCGGCAAATTGTAAATATACCGTAATTGTCCGAATATAATACAACCCCTGATATGATACGACCTGAAATTATGACAATAGTAAGAGAACTCAACAACTTTGACACGCTTTTTTTTTGTAAAAGCAAAAATTAAGTGAGACTGTCAGAATACATGAATCGATTCTAAGAAACCATTCGATATATAGTACGAACGTAGACTAGAAATGATAATTTTCCGTAATACATCTGTCATTATCAAATTAAAATGGCTACTCTCCTGTAATTATATTATTTGTCACTTTTCAATTTTTAACATTTTATCTAGCCCTTTGAGTAAGATATAGTTCAATAAAAATAAGACAAAAGATATACGTAGTTATTAAAAAATAGAGCAAAAAAAGTTATGTTTATATAATTCGATAGATTATCGATATATCGTTGCCAAAACTTCATCACTAATTTCTGGCGAGCTAACGTTTGTAGGCTCAATTATGGCGGACGGACGACTTGAATTTCTTGTAACGTGTGAAGTGTGTTCTTATTTCCGTTATAAAATCAGCAATATATTGTATTAATTTGTTTCTTTGAATTTTTTGTTTTGATTTTTAGTTTTAAGGACTCTTAGTGTGTTTAATAAATATTAATAAAGCGTATAACCCAAACGGGTAGTAAGACGCGGTGCTAAATAAATAAAAAAATAAATATTAATAAATATCCATGTAATTGTGAGATTAAAGTTTCAAATGATCATGTGTTGTAATGGTCGAATCCAAGTTTCGCATTGAGGGAGAGGGGGGAGTGTGGAATCGAGAATCAAAAAATCGAGGTTGAGCTTAAGAATCGGAATCGAGTAAAACAGGTATCGTGACATCTCTATCTTTCACAGCATTAATTAACGGCCATGGGCTGTATGTTGTGTTTGTTTCACATTTAAGTTAGTTTATAAGTTGTGTTCTAATATATAATCAGTTGGTTTAGAAAATTCACATTAATTATCTCAAAAAGTGAAAAGAGGTTTTCCTTTAAGAGATTCATTCCACCCATGAATCTTGAATCCTAATTCGAAACTTGGGGAAAAAATGTTGAACAGAAGAGGAAATAATGATCATCTTAAACATTGACATCTTGTGTTATAATCCAATTTATTATACTACCCATACATTCAGTTTAATGATAAATTAATGTTCAGGGTTCTAGTTGCTGAATTAGTCCTATAATTTTTTTGGGGCTTAGCCACCTCTCAGCAGTATCAAAGCTATAGAACAAATTCCAATTCAAAATTCGAAAAAAAAAAAAATGTTTTAGATCCTTCCTGTAACTCAAACATCCTTAAAGATTTGAGGATCCCATCCTTAGTAAAAACCTGAATTACGTACCGGTATTTAAAATGTTTTGTGCTTGTGTTGTCCCCAGGGGTCTGGGATTGGAGTCGGTGTTCCTGAGTCTCTTGAAGGTGTACTCTGACCCGGGAAACCTGGTGGTGGTTCTGGGAACTACAGGCAAGGAAGAGGAGTTTTACCTGTCGCAGCTTGAAGCGGAGGGGGTCAAGTGTCTGCCTAAAGTCATCACCAACGAATACAACTCGGCCGAGCGGTGAGAGCTTTGCCACTGGCTAAATAGTCGGGGGAAAAGTCTTTTAGATACGTCTGGGCTCTAACTATTGGAGGGAAGTGTCGTGAGGAAATGTGTACTTTGCACAGTAAGGTCTAGACTAGCGTGCTTTTAACACTGACCTGACCAATAGTGGATTTACATTCTCTCTCCGGGCGAATCTCATGCTTCAGTGAAACTTTAACCCTTTTCCGTGGTTGAATGTTCTAAGTCAGGGATGTAAAACTTGTGGCACAATCGATGATTTTTTTTTGCGGCCAGCATGTCTTAGGAATATAATCTTTGCGAATGTGATATTTGGGAATGAACTAGGATAGATCTGAGGCTGTTGTTAAAACACTTTATTCAAAATAAATTAACACCCAAAAGATGTTGAATTTGCATACCCAATGTAATATGTGGCAGCATATTCATATGTTAACAGCTGTTTCCTCACACGAAATGGAGCCACACACTCGAGATATCACACACACATTTGTCAACAAGAATGACAATGATTGTCACAAGATTTAAACAATGACATTCACAACGTTGCTTAGGGAGGATTTATTCTGTTCTTGTTCTAATATTCATGAATTAAGTTGGAATTATATTTACTTTAGTTATTGACAATATTATATTTTAAGGCGTTATTCTCGCAATAGACAGGACTGCCAATGAAGGGGAGATTGGGGTTTGAATCTCAGTCGAGTATACTGAAGTTTTTTTCCCTCCCACTCTCTCGCCATGCAAATGTGTACTTTCCTCAAACCCATCTCGTTAGCGTGATTAGTGTAAATGTGCATACAACCCGAATGGGTACTTTCCAATCGTAGAATGGTTGTTGAGACTGTTACACTAGAAATGTTCCTTGTTATATTGAAACTTGCGATGTTTGTCTCAGGGAGATCGTGTACCTAGAAGGTGGGGTCCTCTTTATGTCTTCCCGTATCCTAGTGGTGGACCTATTGAAAGACAGGGTCCCCGTTGCCAACATCACAGGCTTCCTGGTGTGTCGGGCCCACAGCATCCTGGAGTCTTGTCAGGAGGCCTTTGCCCTCCGGCTCTACAGACAGAAAAACAAGGTACTTCGAGACTTGAACAGCAGCGCAATCCCCCGTCCACAATTTTACTATCCTATTGAGATTCAAACCTGGTTAGTTATCTCTAGATACAGTGGCTGAATGGTCTTGGCCATGAGTGAGTCCTATAGCATAGTAGTTGACATGGACTCTGGGGTCTCTTCTTGTCCCCCAAGGAGTCGCTTGGGGTTGGCATAACATTACTGTTTAATTGTGTTTTTTAGTTTTCTTTCGACACGCTCCTAGAATTACTCAGTTTTAGTTGGGGTCTTTTAAGCCTGTGCTAAGTTTCAACATTTGTAATCCGGATATGGATTCGGCCAGGACTTGTATTTGATTTGAAATTCTGAATCTTAATTATCATCATCATCATCTTCGTTATGAACAATTTCCAGCCACTGATCTGTTTGGAACATAAGCCACTCCAACGGCTCCTCCTCCACCTTGACCCAGTCTCCTCTACAAATAAAAGTTAAATTACTTGACACAATTACCTCTCTGTCCAGTGGCAGCAGTGTAATTTGTGTTCTTCCTCTCAGTTTATTTGTTTCTATCCATCTTTCCTGTTCCTCCTCACAATCACTTTCCCATTGACGTCATAAGAATAGACAGGGAGTTACTTCAGTGATGCCAACTTAGTTGTGAAAGATGAAAACTTCTCTCTGCCGGACCCAAAATTCTCTTGAGGCTCTTCCATTGTTATTTGTGGATGGCAGATGGTGCTAGTGTCGCGACAGGGTCGTAATAGGCCTTGTTAACAACCAAGTTGGCATCACTGAAGCTAACCTCATGTTTAGTTTTATTATTACTACTTCCTGATGGAGATGCTATTAAAGCATCAAAATATTGAAGTGTTTTTAATTCCAATTTGTGCTTCATTTAGCTACAACTCCATATCTATTTAATGAACGACCGATTGTCAATTCTGTGACGTTGGTTCTGCTTCCAGACTGGTTTTGTGAAGGCGTTCTCTAACTCTGCTCAGGCGTTCACAGTGGGGTTCGCTCAAGTTGAGAGGATCATGAAGACGTTGTTTGTGAAGAACTTGTACCTGTGGCCTCGTTTTCACGCCACAGTCCACTCCAGTCTCGAGAAACTCAAGGTTAGTCCACTCTTTCTTTCAAACACACCCTGATCTCTTGCATATCTTCGCGCTGACTGTCCGGATTGTACTTAATGTACTGATCATGCTGGTATGTCAGTGATAAGGAGATATTTCTTCTTTCTATTTTACCTGGGAGGAGGAAGGTTGAATTTACAGGAAGTGTAACCACATTTGCATGTAGGCAGAGTGGAATGTAAAACTATTTTGGAAAAATTACCCCCAGTACAACCAACTGGGATTCTAACCCTGATCTCCCCATCACTTAAACAATAGACTGAACTACCCTTGATGGACCCGCTTCTGTGGCTGCGCGGTCCAACGCGCTACTCTTGTGTTAAACTAGACTCCAGAAGATGGGGAGATCGAGGTTTGATTCCAGTCGGGTTTACTGAGGGTGGTTTTCCCTAAATGGTTTTCAACTCCGCACTCAACACAAATGCGGGTGTACTTCCTCTAAATTCAGTCTTCCTAATCTACCCAGGGTGAAATCAGGGTTCGAACACCGATCGAGTGACATGATTTTTTTTTCATAACTAGTTTTCCACTCTTCCTCCATGCAAATGTGGAGACACTTCCTATAAATTTAACCCTCCTTATTCTTAATGCATCAGTATAATTAGTGCATAGATAGGTAACCTGAACAATCGACAAAATGCGGTGATAAAAAGTGAGCCATCTCTGATTGATGTAAGATGACATTTTGTTGTTGACAGCCGTCAGTCGTGGAGCTCCACCTCGAGATGACGCCGGCGATGCTGCAGATTCAGACAGCTCTACTCGACCTCATGAACTTCACCGTCAAGGAGATGAGAAGAGTGAACCCTAGCGTGAGTCACTCCTCGGGTAGATGGCGCACAACTCACTTTGACGAGCCAGAGAAAGATTCCTGATTCTGTTTCCTCATTATTTACAATATGATGCGTTCGACCTTACATTAAAATATAATATTTATTTATATAACATATCGTAAAGTGGTTGTATAAAAACCTAATATGTGTAGATACGTGATAGTAAAACAATACATGAACACAACAGCCATGTTTGATCTGCGCAAGCACACCGAACACAAAGTTTAGGTTGAGTATACATACAATTGGTCGGTAGTAATAATGGGCGGTGAAAAACTGAATTCCACAAATTGTCATTTCATTTATTGGGATCTGAGAGTTGAGTATTGAAAATCACGACATTAAGGTAAATTCTCGATTATTTTGATACCATTAAAAATTGAGTATTTAGTTTGTCATCTATAATCGAGAGGAAATGCACCCTGATTATAGTTGGCTCTGCCCCTACCCCCCAGGGGGAGACATGATTAGCTCTCAACCTGCCTGACTTACCACCGTCAATACACCTGATTATAGCTGGCTCTGCCCCTTCCCCCCAGGGGGAGACATTAAATTGGTTGTTTTGTCGCAGCTGGACATGGATGACCTGACTGTGGAGAATGCCATCTCCAAGTCCTTCCACAAGGTCTTGCAGCTGCAGCTGGACCCCATCTGGCACCAGCTGAGCTCCAAGACCAAGCAGCTGGTGGCGGACCTGAGGACCCTCAGTCACATCCTCGTGTGAGTCCTCCGGACACTCGTCTTCTCGCACTCTTGTTATTCTTGAGCACAGATGGCGGCAGGTGAATGTGTGATGGGTTTGTTTCAGGTCTCTGTCCCGCTATGACTGCGTAACGTTCAACACGCAACTGTCCTCCTTGCGCAACATGGACTACGTCATCAAGAACTCAGGCTGGATGTTGCTGGACGCTGCGGAGACGCTCTTCCTGGTGGCCAAGCAGAGGGTTCTTGGGAGACCCCGGGAGAAGACTGTCTCGGACAAGGATAAAAACAAGACGGACCCAGACAAAGAGAAAGGGATAGAACTCTTGGGTGAGGGCAGTTGCGATGTGTCAACTCCCGTGTTTTAATTACGAAACAAAGAGTATGATACATTATCACCACAGATTTTTGTAGAGTGAACATTAATAATATAGGGCTTTGTGAAGTTCCAAAAACTCAACTTGGATTAAAAAAAATGGCAGTTTCAACTTTGTTTTTAAAATAAGTTCCGGCTTCGGCAATAACGAAGCATCCCTAATAAAATTATTGACAGCTAAAACACTCAATTTATATTCAATTAACCCTTCCTTCACCTCAGACAAGACGTGTATTAATCACAACACATTGTTAACCTCTGTGATTGAGGGGACAGACTGGCTCTAAGGTATGACAAACAATCACAACACATTGTTAACCTCTGTGATTGAGGGGACAGACTGGCTCTAAGATATGACAAACAATCACAACACATTGTTAACCTCTGTGATTGAGGCCACAGACTGGCTGTAAGATATGACAAACAATCACAACACATTGTTAACCTCCTGTTGGAACCTCTGTGATTGCAGACGTGGACCCTGAACCAAGCCCCAAGTGGATGGCGCTGACTGAGGTGCTGAAGGAGATCAACGAGACATCCAAGGTGAAGCTAGAGGGCAGCACAGGCGGTACCGACAAGCTCCTCATATTGGTCGAGGATAACCGCATTTGCGAGCAGATCAAACAAGTTAGCTCTTACTTCTCGTGGTTTTGTCTTTTGTAATTTAAAAAATATATATGTATCAAGTGCTTTTTACACTTAACAAAGTGTCTTCATTTTTTTCAATGGCATAAAATTGGTAGTTTAGTAGTTCAAGATTGGTCTGGTCTTGTTAAACTCAAACTATCCACTCGAACTAGCTCAGTATTTATGTTTAACTTTATCAAACTATTCTAGATCATTTTTTAGCATGAGGTTTGGAGGTTTGATGTTTGCAGTTTCAGGTTAAGTAATTTTACAAATTGTAAGCCATGTGTTGCTGTAATATTATGATTATATTAAAAAAATACTGTATTAATAACAATACAATTATCCTTGGCATCTGCCCTAGTACCTGACGCTGGGAGCAAAGGCGATGTTGCTGCGGTTATATGAGCGTGCGTTCAACTGTCAGGTGAGACCTGCGCCCGCACCCGTACCTGTACCCCAGGACAAGGTAGAAGGTGAAGAGGAAGAAGAAGAAGTTGGGGAAATGAAGGAAAGCTACACGCTGTCGCAGCGCCCAGCCAGCGATGACGCCAACGATATCAAGCTAGAGGTGGTTGACATGATGGAGGTATGTCGATATAGAGACTTCACGGGTCACTTGAATCCTACGAGAGATTGAAAACGGTGCGAAGTCCACTTTTTTCAATTCGAAACAAGGCCGAATCGAATATATGAAATATTCTCTTAGCTGAAACAAAGTTTGAGTAACTATTGTTATTTTATGTTGTAAAATATTCCTTAACTATACGCCAGAATAATTAAACAAATAAAATGATTGTACAATTGTTTGAAATATTTCTTCTTCATCATCATCATCTTTCCTGTCACTGGCAGGGTCTGTCTCGGACATAAGCCTCTCCATCTACTTCTGTCCTCCCACCGTTCTTCCTCCACTCCTCTCCACACTTCCTTCCTCCACCCGTTATTCACATTCAATTACTGTTTTTTAGGTGACCTGGTGGTCTAGGGGTAAGGTGTCAGACTTCTGTGCTGGAAGTCCGGGGTTCAATCCTCAGTCCCAGCACAGATTTATCTGATTGCCAAACCATTTCCTTCCCCTTTGACAAGATGTGTATTAATCACAACTTGTGAATGTGTGGAATGCCAGGCCTCCACCGTGGTTCGGATCCCACGTTAAACTGTAGGTCCTCCATTTCATCTCACAATCACCCTACCATTGCACATTAGCGTAAGTGCGTATAACCCGAACGGGTAGTAAGACGCGGTGATAGTAGTAGTAATAATAATAATAATAATAATAATAATAACTGTTTTACATAATATATTAATTGGTATAGGAAAAAAATACAAATTAATTGAATCGCATGTTGTGGTAATGGCTTTATTGATAAAATTAGAAACCATTTTCTAAATAATTTTAGTGCATAAAGTTGATATAATATTTTTTCAAGCATAAGAAAATATTTGAACTTTAATCTGCCTTTGAGAATATTTCATATATTCAAATCGGCTGATTTTTCTTTGAATTGAGAGATTGGTCTTTCAAGTTGATTCTAAAATCCTATCGTACCCTTATTCTGTTATACATGGACAAAGTTAAAGGAAAGAGGGATAAAAATGTCTCTTTTATGTGTTTCTATCATTCTTTCCTTTACATTCTTCCGTTATAAGAGAATGCATTAAATAATTAGCTTGTTAACCTCTTGGGTAGTTGAACGGCCTCAAGTGTCACTCTCACAATAGACTGAACTGCCGACGAAGGGGAGATTGAGTTTTGAATTCCGGACGGGTCTATTGAAGGTTTTTTTTTACTATATGGTTTCCCACTCTCCCTCCACACAAATGTGGGTACATGTCCTCTAAATTCAACCTTCCTTATCCCTAACACATTGGAGTGGTTAGTAGATATGCGTACAGCCTGAAAGGGTAGTAAGATTCAGCGCCAAAAGAAATATAAAGATGGGTGTACTCATATGACAAGTTAACCTCCTTCACTTTGTGTTTTTTTTAATATCTAAATCTGACATTTGGGTTTCACATTTAAACTAAAAGTTAAAATTTTAAAATATAACCAATTGATTGACTGGTTTATTTGTTGTGTCTAAGCCGGAGAAGGAAGAGTCAAGTTCGATCGATGCCCAGCCCCCGTTGATTGTGATCCACACATTCAAGAAGTACGGGGACCCCCTGGCCCTCTCCAGGACACTTCGGGAGGTTCGACCCAGGTTCGTCCTCATGTACGACGCAGACATGGCCGCCGTTCGTAGGTTGGAGGTATTCTCTTCTTTTTTGTATGACGAAACGTCAACTATTCACATTAACTCGTCAGCTAAATAGCTGTGTATTCAATATTTTACAAACATGACTGTACAGTTGGAAGACGGTGTGTAAACACACAGTTTCTCAACCAACCAGGCAATACACATTTTTATCACGCTAAATGGGAGAGGATAAGGAAGGTAATTTCAGAGGAAAATGTGCCCACATTTGTGTGAAGACAGTGGTGAACCATTAAGCAAAAAAGGGCTCCTGTATACGTGATTAGGATTAAAACCCTTACCTCTCCATCATCAGCAAACTGACCTAGTTTAGCTCGGCACTGAGTGTACATAAAACAGATTTTGTTGTTTTAAACAGAATGTATATTATGGTTGTCAATATTTTCACTGACAAAGCTTTGTAATTAGTGACCCGAGATGTCTTTATTGAGGCAAAGTAAAAAGTTGATAAATATTTAATGTAAGTTCTCGAAGCTTTGCACGCCCTTCATTGCTCTATAACCAATCACAGGCTCAAGACAACCTTAATTAAGCTGGTTTCAGCATTCAACTGAGGTTTGTATCAGCAATGAGCATTTCCAACATTAAAATAACATTATTTTTCAGGTTTACCAAAGCGAGCACTCAGAGCTCCAGTTCCAAGTGTTCTTCCTAATGTACGGCGGCTCTGTGGAGGAGCAGGCCTATTTGACCAGCTTACGCAGAGAGAAAGAAGCGTTTGACTACCTCATTAAGCAGAAGGCGGTGAGTCAAGCTTTTGTGCATTTTCATTGATTAATTTCTCTCCTCCTGTTTCCTAGATTTAGATTTGATAAAGTTTGTATTAAGTATTAAAAAAAAAAGCTATTGGATAGTTACCGCAGGCGCTGATATTTTAATTTAGAGTCCAGCAACATACTCGACCTCGACTCCTGAGTGTGTGTTTCAAATCTCATACAGTCCCGACCTTGCTCCACGACACATGATCACCTCCCATACAGTCCCGACCTTGCTCCACGACACATGATCACCTCCCATACAGTCCGACCATGCTCCATGCGATTATCACCTGTCTAGCGATTGGGTACACAACGCTTCAAGGACAGCAAGGAGTTAAAAACAGGCATACAGGTGCTCATGGGTTGCTGATTTCTTTGGTCAGGGAATCAAAAAGATTGTTCTCCGATATGACAAATATAGGTGGCGATGATGTAGAAAAGTAATTTAGATGTGTAGATATTTTTAGTATGTAATGATTTTCCTCCTATACTTTTTGTATTTTCAAAAGATTAACAAAAACTTACTTTCCTAATTACCCTTGTATTGTACTAAAAGCCTTATTGTGCCCGACTTGCTTATCCAAATTCCCAACCAAAGGCGCACCTTTATTGCCCTCAGTAGGAGCATGCATGTGATGTGTTATGTCTGCCCCCAGTCTATGGTTGTCCCCGAGGACCAAGATGGATTGTCTGAAGATTGCTCAGAGCTCAGTAGAGACGCCTCCAAGCCTGACATGGCCGCGGGAACCAACACTCGCAAGGGGGGCCATCCCGCCCGGCCGCAGACGACCACCGTCATCGTGGACATGAGGGAGTTCCGCAGCGAGCTACCTGCTTTGATTCACAAGCGAGGCATTGAGATTGAGCCAGTCACGCTTCAGGTGAGTTGACTGACCATGCACGAGAGAGGCGTTGAATCGAACCCGGGACCCTTATCTGTTTGCCTGTTTATTTTCTTTGCCCTTTAGTTTTTATATTGGTGTCTATTGGTTTTTATTGTTCGGTCAGAGGTTCCCAAACTTATTAGACCGATGGAGCCCTTGCACCAAGAAATATACATGCCAGAGCCCACAAAAATAAAATGCACACTAATATAACAAACATTCAAAGTTAACGACAATTAAATTTTTTAAATATAACACAAACAGAAAACATCATACTTTCTGGCTGCATCTTTTGCAAATGTCTCTATTCAGATTAAAAAAAAATATCCATCCTAATTATTGATTCTATTTTATACCGTGAAAAACAAATAAAGAATATTCTAAAATGTTCTCACGAAGTCATAAATAACTAGGGTAGAACCCAGTTTGAAAAAAGCTGATTTAAAGGCATAGTTGTGTGATTGTCATTCTCGAATCGAGTGTCACACTGTCCACTGGTTGTATTAATGGAGTAGTTGTGTAATATTATGTTCTCGAGGCAAGTGTCACACTGTCCACTGGTTGTATTAATGGCGTAGTTGTGTGATTGTTATGTTCTCGAGGCAAGTGTCACACTGTCCACTGGTTGTATTAATGGCGTAGTTGTGTGATTGTTATGTTCTCGAGGCAAGTGTCACACTGTCCACTGGTTGTATTAATGGCGTAGTTGTGTGATTGTTATGTTCTCGAGGCAAGTGTCACACTGTCCACTGGTTGTATTAATGG
>CABFWB010001135.1:98353-132513 GCA_902151455.1 Timema bartmani | reverse complement strand
ATGAGGATGTTGGAGTACATGAGATAGTAGAGGAAGCAAGACTGAGATGGTATGGGCATGTAATGAGGATGTTGGAGTACATGAGATAGTAGAGGAAGCTAGACTGAGATGGTATGGGCATGTAATGAGGATGTTGGAGTACATGAGATAGTAGAGGAAGCAAGACTGAGATGGTACGGGCATGTAATGAGGATGGAGAAGGAGAGGATGCCGATGAAAATGTTGGAAATGAAGTATGTAGGAAAAATACCTTAGGGGAGGCCAAGAAAGAGATGGGAGAAGCAGATAGCAAAAAGTGTTCAAATGAAAGGAGAATATTGGAAGAAATTAAAAGAGGGAGAGTGATGGAAGAATAGAGGAAGATGGAGGCATTTTACTAAACCTCCGCCGACGACTGTACTAAAACTAGAGGTGTGCGATGCTTCTAAACTTCAACTTGGCTTTGAAACGTGTCAGCTTGGACAGTTACAAAGATTCACCAATAAATATATTCATGGCTAAAATACTCGATTTATGTTCATTGATTGCCATTCTGGGCCGTTACCTACGGTGCCAATTAATATTTATTCAAAATATCTGAAGAGATAGACTTGCATGTTGTGGTAATAACTGGATTTAACAGATAATATTTAAATATTACAAACCCTTGTGGAATAAAACATTTGATAAAAAATCATAAAATAACCAACAAAAACTCTTGGAATGTCGTTTTGGCTTTGAGAATATTTCATATTATTTGATTCAAATTAACTTACAATTGAAAGTGGATACCACTAATTACAATGTATTAAATGTTTTATTGCAAAATTATTTGTAATGTTTAATCCTAATCTGATAAATCAAGTTATTACCACAAACTACAATTTTATTATTTCATTGTATTATATTTGGAAGAAGGTACAGGAAAGGAGGATATAAACATACAAAAGCGACGAACACAATATGGCTTTTAAAATGAAAAGAACACAGTTCACACTTTACACTGCTCCCATTGGACAAAGAGATAATGACTGCCTCTTAAAGAAAATCGATCGTCACCGCCCAATCCGCTGACCTAGGTTTCATTCTATCAGAACTATATATTCGCATCCAATGTCCTTTTCCTGTGTTTGTTCTTTATGTTATACCTTTTACATGCTGCTATCTAAGTGTCCTATCGTTTATTACAATTTGCCATTTTCTCCCTTTTGTGTTTTTTTGGTTTCCTCTTTTAGGAAGTTGCGCTGCGCGTTTCACACTCCTCCCTGATGAGTTCCGATAGAATGAAACCTAGGTCGGGGTTTTGGGCGGTGACGATCGATTTTCTTTAAGAGACAACCATTACCTCTTTGTGTAGTGGCAGCAGTGTCAAGTATGAACTGTGTTCTTCTTTTCATTGTAAAAGCCATATTGTGTTTGTCTCTTTTATATGTTTCAATCCACCTTTCCTGTACCTTCTGCCAAATATAATGCAATTGCCTCATAAAGCGAAAAGAGGTCTTCTTTATAGAGATAAATTTTATTACTTCAGATATTTTCACATGAATATTCATTTTTAATGTGTATAACAGATCAGAATGGGATTAATTGCACATAAATGAGTGTTTTAGCTGTAAATAGTTTTATTTGTGTTGCTTTGTAATTGTCGAAGCCAGAATTTATTTCCAAAGTGAAGTTGAAGGTTTGCGCACGCACCGCTACCTGCTCAAGATAGCCTGTACACACTTGTTTAGCTACTCTATTTAATATGTATTGAATAAAGTCCACTGATGTCCTGGGTGCTGTGCCCCTCGTAGCAAGGACGAGCACAGCCAGAGGCGGCCACGGCAGCAGCCATAGGGGCCGAGCTGGAGCAGGAACTCCTGGATGTGTCCGACAAGTACAACACGGCTATCCACGACCTGGTCTCCAAACTGCCCGGGGTCAACTCCAAGAACCTGCGATCACTGCTCATCAAGGGACAGTCTCTGGACCATCTTCTGAAACTCACCAAGGTAGTCCTTGGTTATAAACCATGTCGCTCCCGGGCTTTGATCATAGATGGCAGCGATTCTAGTACAGTTAGGTGTGTATTACATTAATCCCATGGAAATCCCCAGTAATAGTATTCATATATTTTCCAGGAAGAGCTCAGTGGTTTGGTCAACAATGGCACGGAAGCTCAGAGCTTGTACGATGCTCTTCACAAGGTGTACCAACCATCACAAGACTCTGGCCCGTCTTCTAGAGGGGGGAGGGGGGGCAAGTTCCGCGGTAGGGGATTCAAGAGACGCAAGAACTGATTTGTGATAGTTCGTTTGTGCCATAAATACATTGTATGTACACAACCGGATCACATTGGCTTGTACTGGATTTTAGTGTGAAGGGATTGTTGTAAATGTTTTGTACGTGTTGATTATTATCATATCCTCGAGTGTGTGTGTGTGTGTAAATTGTGG
Source organism: Timema bartmani (assembly GCA_902151455.1). NCBI lineage: Eukaryota > Metazoa > Arthropoda > Insecta > Phasmatodea > Timematidae > Timema > Timema bartmani. The sequence continues at coordinate 130,096 of CABFWB010001135.1, read as the reverse complement.
TGTCTCGTAGGGTCAATGGGTCCTCTGGAAACTTTCTAGTTGCTGTACAATGTTTGTTAATTTCTTTAACAGTTTTTGTTGGTTACATTTATTTAACCGATGGTTTAAATTAGGTGGGATAACCAGCACACTTGAATGGTGTTGGAGTCAGCGCTTCGGGAAGTCATAGACTCCGACTCCTTCATAAGTTGCTAAAGTGTACATTTAGTAATAGCAAATTTACTGCAGTACAATACATTGTGAAGTGAGTATTTGAATAAATATGTAAATACAAATTACAAACATTAGTTATAAAGAATAAAAACATCATGAAAATAAAATGATATATTTACCATATACAGTAGGTCCCCCATATCCTCGGGTATTACGTTCATAGAGCTACCGAGGTCACGCGAAACCGCAGATAATACCAAACTATTATATAACGTGACATTCACATAACATACATAAATACGGTAAAGTTTAACTGATAAATTATTCACAGTAAGACATTACCAACATTAGGGTGTACTGTACACTACAGTGTACTTACTATTTTCCATTCTTGTTGTGACAATCACTGATTATAATGATGATGATGACAGTGATATTATAGAACAATTACCACGATGAGATAAAAGTAGGGTGATGGTGTAGGCATTGTGGCTTTTTTTATTTAATTAAAAATAAATGTAATTGGTCAGCGTTAAACCGCGGATACTGATTCAGCGGATACAGGGGCCCGACTGTACTTTATATTGTTATAAGTTTTTATTTTGAAATTTGGACTAGGTACATTTTTACCGACTCAAGACTCCATAACCCTGGCTGGCGTACGGATTGTTCAGATAAAACACTCATACGGACAAAAACATATTTTTAAAGATGATTTTTCAGTAACAAAGAGTCAACTTTCTTAGCCTTAAGAAGCTGCCTTTTACAGTGAAATCTCTATTTTTTTGTATCTTATCTAAACAATTTCTGCTCCAGTATCACCAAGGTAAGTGTGCTGTATATCCCTCCTAGTTAAAACCATGATTTATAACAAAGCCTGGTTTTAGAATTTGTTGTGATAGTAATTTATTTAGTTGATTTTTATCTATTTTTCTTGATTTGATTAAAACTACTTATAAATGAATAGATCACAGGATATCAACCATAGGATTATAATCAGTCTAAGGTATTTATTGTACAAACTGCAAGTATATTGATTTTTTTTTTTAAATGAACGACATGCTGTGATTTTTTTTAAACATGTTTTACCTCCTGTACAGTCTTCCAAAATTAATAATTAGTTAGTTTTGTCATCAAACCTGTGATTATAGACATTTACATAGAGCCTAACAGTAAAAAAAAACTTTGTTTTTAATGTGGAAAATAATTTTGTGTGTGGGTGATTTTTTAAAGATATTTTGCTGAGCTTTTTTACAGCAATATATTTTAGCTCTCTTATTTAAAAGTTTCCTGGTGGTAAAATTGTTCATAGTTAAATGATAATTCAATAAAAAACCTCGGTGTTTGGTTAAATATTATTTTCATTGCCTCGTGTGAATGTTTAAATAGGGGGATGGTATATTTTAAGGGGGTTGACTTTGACTCACCTCCCATGGGCTGTTGGCTAATGTGTTAGTGATGAGGAAGATTGAATTTAGAGAAAGTGTATCCACATTTGTGTGGAGTGAGAGAGTAAAATCATTTAGGGAGGAAGAACCTTAGTACACCTGAGTGGGTTTTGAACCCCTGTCTCCCCGTCATTGGCAGCCCAGTTTATTGGGACCAATGGTTCCCAAATATTATCAGGGCACCGCCCTCTGGGTTCCATAAACTCATCCAGAGTCCCAAACCCAATAAGAATCTTTATTGGGTTCCATAAACTCATCCGGAGTCCCAAACCCAATAAGAATCTTTATTGGGTTCCATAAACTCATCCGGAGTCCCAAACCCAATAAGAATCTTTATTCAGAATAGCAATTTGCATGACCCCCCTCAGGAGGAAAATAAGAAAATAAAAGTACAAACAGGAACATTTTAATGGCCCATTTATTACAAATCAAATTAAAACTTTTAAGTTTAACTAACTAAACCATATCTATTAATTTTTATTCAATGCACCAACTTTTCAAAGTTCACATATTTTAGTAACCATATTGCTGTTGAGTAAATTTCTAACGTGATTAATGGGCTTAAGGAAGAAAAACAAGTTTCTCACTGGCTGCTCACTTTTCATGGGTCTAAGATCCTTACCTCCAGCACCCCATAGGTTCTTCCACTGCCCCTCAGGGGGTACAGCCCGGGAGGGGGCAACTGCATGTTATGGTCACTGGTATGGGATTGTGTTGCAATTTTAAATATCTGTGAGTGGTCTCGGAAACCTTTTTCATACTGGCAGGAGAAATCACATTAAACATTAATATTCGGCAGAATCTTTTTAATCCGAGCTAATCAGGACCAAAGCTTGTCTGGATCAGCGAAAATTCAGATCAAGCTGTAGAATAAATACGTAACGCGTTTACGAGGAAAGAGTATTTTTACCAATTTTAAATTACAGTTGAATGAGTTTTATAAAACTCACATTCATTTAACTGATTGGATACACACATACATATACTGTAGTTTTACATTTACAGTTGGTATCTATTTTTACAGTACTGTAATTATTTTTAGTTACAGTAAAACTGTAGAAAGAGTGTAAGAGTGTTGCATTGGAGGATTCATCACGTGTGAAATTCAATTCAAGTTCAACATATTTAGTAGTGTTTGTACCATTTAAATGTCTAGAATTAACTTTTTTTTTGTGTTTTTTTCAATCTGTATAGTTAAAAATTATCCATTTTACTCTTAAAATAAACTTTTAATACAATGAGAGCTTAACGAGATAAAAATAAACCAATAATATAATTTATTAATGTTATTTTCGAATCTGTAGGGAATGAAGATAAATTTTGATTGAGTCATAGAGACCGGTTAAGAGGAGTAATTGTTATTATACATATTGACACTCATAGCGCTAGTGAAGCAGAAAACCTATTTACATACATTTTTTTTATACACATACACATTGCCAAGGACCAAAGCATGACGCTCAATTTTATCGTCTGCTACACTTGGGGGTGATAGATTTAACGGTTTCTTTCAATGTTATTATGCGAAAACATGTCTGATGAATAAAAGTTTTATTGTTTTAAATTAGTGAAGTATTATACCACACTTTCTTGAAGAAACATTTATAAAGGATATACAATTTGGTTTTACAGGTAATACTGTACAAATACGAATAAAATCTTTAACATATTTAAATATGTAGTTATAATCAATATTGTTTACAGTCTGCCAAGACTACGCTTATATTTAAAATTGGTTATTAGCTTGTATATTGGTTTTATAAAATATATTATATTGAAAGTTAGATAAATATAATGAATAAGGTATTATAAAACTTGATTACATTTGTTTTAATGACACACTTTGTGTAGTTGCCACACATTCAAACTATTACTTAGGTTATAGGCTTGTAGAAATTATGATTATATTACTATTTTTTAAAAAAGTTGGCTCATATCTTGTATATTGTTTTCAGAAATCATATTTTGTTGAAATTTCGATAGCTATAGTTAAACAAGTTAGCTAAAAACTGTATTACATTTGTTTCAATCATATTATTTTGTGTAGAAGTCTTACGTTCAAATGATAATTTAGGTTATAGGCTTGTAGGAAGTACGGTATCTACTAAACCCTGAGTTTAGTAATAATTCCAATATAAGGCTTTATTTCGTACCAGAATACTATCACATATATAATATTTTGGTAGCATGAACGGCCATTTAGAACGGAAGTAAAAATTTCCCTCTGGAAGGTCTTTAGCCTACCTAAACACAACTATAGGGTAGGATTCTGGGACGAGATAAAGCCTTAAAAGCTAACTTCCTTCAAAAATCATCGTATATATTAGGCTCCATCAACTTAATTAAAGAAAAAACTAGCCAGTTTCAACTTTGTTATGTTCTTCAAAGCTTTTAATAACATATTTATTTAATTTAACTAATCACACATTGATTTATCTTATATATTCAATCAAATTAATGAAGTATGTCAAAATGCCACATTGCCTTGTATGGGTGTAAGAGAAAAAGATATACCCGAAAATTTCTTTCTCTCCTACACAATGGTATGAAGACAACAGCTCGAAAATTTCAGCCATAGATGTCCATCCAGTTATATTATATGACTATCGGTTTATTCAACACGGTTTGCCAACTGTACGATCTGGATACTACTTTTGATATCATTTCAACACCTGTACAATCCAATTTTAGAATATTTTCTAAAAGTAATATCCTGTGAACCTGCTATAAAGTAATAAATCTTACATCAATTATTATTGTTTATAAAAATCGGCGGATTCATCAACATAATGTCAGAAAGTAGTATCCTACCGGTCTAAATACAATCCATTTCAGGTCCATGTATTATCGCTAGAGACTATAGAGTTGGCAACACTGATTCAACATTGGTCTGCGCCATCTAGAGAAATGTGATGATACCTGGTCGCCATTGCTGTCAACANTATGTTTGTCAACACCCCCTGGCTGTCAACAACAAAATGTAAAGTGATCTGATCTGCTGTAATATAATTGCTATTATGACTTCCAAAGGTATTTGTCAGTTTTCATATTGAATCAATATTTTTTATTTGGGCTAGTTTTGTGATTACAGAGGGAAAACTTCTAAATTCATCGGCGTATCAAGGCTTATGAAATTAATTTAAATTCTGTTTAAGATTTGTTGTTTTGCTTTAAAGGCTAAGATAATTCAAAAGATTAGACCTTTAGAAATTTAAGCTCAGTTTGATAATTATTTTTTTTCCACTTTTATTAATATACTAATATTACTTTATCATCATCTATATTTTAAAAATAAAGCCTAATCTAACCATACCTGTATCCCTAACAGTAAGGTGCGTAGTGTTCCGTAAGTGATCCATTCCACACTAATATTTCACTGTCTACAGATTCCTTATCCCTCCGTAGAAGTTGAATCAACTTAAACTTTCTAAGGACTAGTCGATACAGACTGCTAAGGACTACCAATCACAACAAAGTAAACTTGCGTCCACCAAATGCCATTATTATAGTAACTACACTAACTAGCTCATGTTTTATATATATTATTTGTTACTGCTCCTACCCTACTTTTCAAATGTATCCTATCCTGGAAGTTTTATCAAACTTTGTTGTGTAGTTACTTGTTTTATTAATTGTTCAGCTGTGATATCATCTGCTTGCGCCTAAGTCTAGAAAATTTTCTTTCGGAGAGTGTAATTGGGTTGTGTAGGGCCTATTGGTGATTTCCATTTCTATGTACTACATTGATGCAGAGCTTACGGATTATTTAGCTGGGGCTTAATTGTATGGATGGAGGAATGAGTAAAGATAATCTAACTAAATAATATTTAGAATTTAGTCAATCATTGTAACTAAATTGCTATTATAAGCTTGTTTAGTTTATGTATTGAAGTGTAACCAAAGTTAATTCAGCCTTAACTTGGAAAAAATGTATTAAAACCAAAACAAATTAATCTTGCTACAGGCTACGCCACTAATGGCCCGTCTACAACCAACACACTCGCTAGCCGGACTCGCAATCGCAATCACACTTGTAATTACACTTTTCTTAAATACAAAATAGACTGTCTACAATGAAAAGTCGCAAGACGTAATTTCAACCGATAGAAACAAACAGCAAAGATGACTATAAAAGTCAAATTCATATCAACGTTTTCAAATAAAAAATACATATTTAAAAAATATTTAAATGGTTAAATATACATGATTTTAATTGAAAATCCTGTATTCTTTTCTATACATTTACAAGAGCTGTTGTCATAGACCAAATAACTTCATATCATTTGATTTTAGTAGTGCATCTATATTTATTTTATTGGCTGAACACAAGCCAACGCAACTACATAAACACAAGAGATGGGCAACGTTCATCTCCTCCCGACAAGCAAGTCCGACAGTTCTGACATGATTGTGTTTGCGTAAGCGGTTATAAACAGACACAATTACGGTATTTTGTAGTTGTGAGTCCGACAAGCGGGTGTATTTGTTTCTAGACGGCCCATAAAAGGTTGTCGGTTCAACCCAAGTGACAGGATGAGGACATTCTTCTCTGTTTATAGATATCCAGGTGCGGTCGGTCCATGTGAGCAGTGAAAGCTCTGCTTGTCTACTTTAAGATAAATAAAACCTTATTTTATGTTTACAAATATCTTTAAAATTTTGGCGGCGGCTTTGTTCGACCTTTGTATTTGTCAAGCGTGACTGTTAGCCTTTGATATTAGATGCCCAGGTTCGATCCCAGCTCTTGTGCAATTGTTGAAAATAGTTTTTTATGATTTCTTTCACATCCTCTCAAAGTGAATGCTACAGCACTTCCTTAAAAAATAATTGCTCTTCTATTTCCTTCGGATAATTTAGGTCTTGTAGCTTGTAAAGATTCACCGTAACTGCTACAAGAATGAATTCAGCAAGAATCTAGTAGGAAACCGGTTTTGGTGGTCCAAGGCGTGACCATCGTAACAGATGACTGCCAATGACACAGGGATTGGGGTTCAAATCCCAGTTGGATGTACTTAGACTGATTTTTCTTGAATGTTTTTCCACTCTGCTTGCATGCAACTGTGGGTACAATTCCTTTAAAATCAATCATCCTCATTCTTAGCACACCAGAGTAACTAGTAGACATACAAATGTGTAGGCCCTATAACCTGAGTGGGTAGTAAGACGAGTTGTTAATAAAAAATCAGGAAGGATCTCTTAGAAAAATACTAACAGGTTTTTGTTAAGTCTACATTGATAGCATTATTATTGTTATGATAGCTGCAGATCTCGACTTGATATATCATCATTAACATCAACTGTTTCGAGCCTTTGGTCGGGTCAGTTTAGTAAAATACCTCTATTCTTCCACCACTCTTCTCCTCTCACTTGAACACTTTCTGTTATCCGCTCCTCCCGTCTCTTTCTTAGCATCTTCTCTTTTTCCATCCTCATTACATGCCCATACCATCTCAATCTTGCTTCCTTTCCTATCTCATGTACTCCTACTCTTTCCCGGACAACTTCGTTCCTAATGACTTGATGTATGAATACCTGAAAGTAGTTTTAGTTGGTAAATGTAAGGTAACTGTTGGACTGGTTGTATTTGTAGTTGTCAATATGGTGTTCCAGACAAAGAAAAGTCAGCCATGTTCGGGCCTTTGACGTTCCCTCATCAGAACCTGAAGAGTAACACACTGCTAAAGTTTGACGACGGCCTCGACGAGTTGAGTTGTTGTCTCCTCTGTGACGAGAAGTTCTGCTTGACGACCCAGCACGAAGAGATGTTACTGCATCTGTTCAACCAGCACCATCTGGTGATAGGAGACGTGAATCTCATAGCCAGCATGAAGAGGTATAACCTACTCTCCGTCCCTTCGACATGTCCTTGGTCGCTGGGGGGGATGATAAGTTCCCCCATGGGGGGGGGGATTCCGAGTTGTTTTTTCCTTCGCAATCCGATATTAGGTGAGCGGACGCGAAGCTTTAAAAACTTTTCCCTTTTGAATATATGTCAACATTGAATTTTCTTCAAAAGTGAAAACTGCGAAGCCTCTCAAAAATAAAAATAAAACATTGACAACTAAAATAAACCTACACCTTTGTTTTGTTCTCTTTTTCCAGCCCCAATGTAATTACAGGAAAAACTTAACAACCAGACCCCAGACCATTAATGTAACACTTTACTGAATGTATGAATGTTACAGTGAATGGATCTTAGCAACAAATGTAAACATGCATCTCCTTCTATATACTTTCCATTATTCTTTTATTTGCCAATTTCTTCTTATGTTCATACTTTTTTCAAGATTCGGATTCGAGATTTAGGATTGGAAGGTAAAATTATAATTCGGATTTGTAAAATAGTGGATTCACTTCATATTTACTAATAATATATTGATATATATATTAACTAGAATTAAATCTACTATCAATTTTACAGTAAAACATTTTATAAATTATATTTGCTTTAGACCTATAAAATTAGATTTTACAGTTAAAACAAGAAAAAAATATTGAAACATTATTTTGGCTTTCATATATTTGTCTCAACCTGTCTCTTAATATAAAAAAGGTTAATTTGTTCATGATTAAGTTGGTTTGTAAGTCTTGTACTACCTGCATGGTCTAAGGCGTCACTCTAGCGTTAGACTGGACTGCCAGGGATATCAGAGTTTGAGTCTCGGTCGAGTGGCCTGAGGGTTTTTTCCACCTTCATCTTCCCTAACTCATTAGCGTAATTAGTACATAGGCGTATAACCCGAAGAGTTAGTAAGATCCGGTGCTAAAAAAAATCTTGTACTGATAAACACCATTTAGAAAGCTAAAACAGACTTTAACACAAAATTATGATTGATTAATTAATTGAGATGTTTTATTTTATTGATTGGGCTGCTGAGCTTAGCTACCTGGCTTACTGGCGGATCAGGCTCGCTTCATATCCGCTGACGGACTTTTGCTCCACGGTGCTGATGGACACGAAGCCGGACGGGACTTCTTCCAAGGACGAGAAGTTCTACCTCCTGGCGGACATCTTGCCAGAGGACAGGCTCCTTAGGGAGGGACTCCAACAGAAACGGCTGGTAAGACACTTGTTTGTTTCTGGGGTTACTAGCACCAGGGACCTCCCGAGTATGTTCTATACAAACTAGCCCGCACTCGGTCACCGGCCGTTATTCTAGCAATAATCTGATACTTTAACGGCCCATTTTAATTAGCTCATGATCCTCTCCATATATATAATAAAATAATGTTATATATATATATCTAAGAAAAACCTCTTTTCGCTCTTTAGGGAGTGGAAAATAAAAAACTGACCACAGGCTGGAAACAGTAGTGGATGGAAAAAAGTAATTACATTCAGTTAAGTGTTAAATTACTATTCTGGGCTCTAGTTGTTGAGTTTGTACTATAATTATAATTGGTTTTCAACCACCAATAAGTAGTATTATAATTCTAAACAAATTTCACTTGAAAAATGAAAAAAAAAAATTGAGTCTCGAATCCTTGTGCCTGGCATATCCTTAAGGATTTGAGGGACCATTCCTAAAATAAATGGTTCTCTTCATTTCTTCACACTTCAATTTTATTGTTATTTTTACTGTTACAAAAGATGTTAAATTTTTGATCGTCCTAATATTGCTTTATTATAATAAGAAAGACAAAAAATAAACCAACAAAAGAACACAGATAAAAAAAACTGACAGAGACATATTTAAAAAATAACAAAAATTTTAAATCATGTAAACCCTGATTTTTACAAAACACGGACTTTTGACCACAAACATTGCTTGAAAGTCACTAAAATTTGATATTCTAAAAATATGTCTTGTTTGGTGTAAAGTTAATGATTCCAAGGGGTCCCCCTGTGTGATCCCAGGAGTGGGTGCTTAGCAAGCAGGCAGAGGAGCGGGACGATCACTCCTTCTCCCGTGGCTGCCTGTTCTGCCGTCAGGAGTTCACGGGCTCACGGGCTGAGTACATCAATCATCTGTCCCAACAACACAACCTTCAATTGGGACGTCCCGAGAATCTGGTGTTTACAGACGAGTTGCTTGACACGATCAAGCACAAGTTAGACAGGTGGGCTCAGTCGAGCTCATCAAGTAGCTGGCTAATATTAACAAATACAAATGACACAACTGAATGTTTTGCTCACACAAAAACTAGGTTTTTAATTACATTTGTAATGATTCTAATTTTTGTATTTAATTTTTTTTTCCAAATTTAAATATTTATTGTATGGTATAATTTTCTATCCATATATTCAGCCATTTTGTTTTATTTAATTTAAATACTTTAGATATAATTCTATTTTGTAACCACACCACACTAACACTGTGTTAGCTGTGTTTATTTCCTGGTGCTGACTTTTGCTTTGGTCAGCTTTTGGAAACTTTCCGTCATTACGTCATTCTCCTTTTTTCGGATACAAAGGAGGATCATTTGTTCTCGTCATTACGTCATTCTCCTTTTTTCGGATGGGAAATCCTGATACAAAGGAGGATCATTTGTTCACGCTCGGCCGAATCTTCAACTCTTGTGCACGTTCAATGGGAATCCAGGTTTATTAACGTAATCCTGATATAAATCACATTAAATATGTATCCAAAGAATGATTACAAAAGTGTGGAGTTAGATATATAAAATGATTTAAATTAAAAAGTGTTTTATTGAAACAAAGCCGCGGGACAGCAATCACATACACCCCAAATAGTAGCCCAAAGTGGGGTATGCACGAAGATATGCCAAACATTTTAACACTTTGGTTATCCCTGTCTTAAACTAAGAAACAGGTTTCTTAGAGAGCATGCACCTGCATTAGCCTGGGAAGAAAAGGGGTGATCACATAGATAGCCACATTTATAGATTCTTGAAAATGTATCATTCTCATGAAGGAAAATTAAACAATTTTGCCACGAAATTCTAATTTCCTTTCTCAAGTTTTCAAGTTTATAGTCCAAACTCAACAACCAAACCCCAGACCACTAACAAGTTTTTTTAGCGCCTTATCTTACTACCCATTTGGGTTGCCTATTTACCAACTACGCTAAATGGGTAGGAGTAAATGATTAGTTTGTGTACCCACATTTGCTTCAAGGGGGAGTATTAAACTATTTAAAAAAAATATACCTGACTGGGATTCAAACCCCGATCTCCCTGTCATTGACAGTTTGTGTCACCTTAGCAAGTATTTAACTTAACTGAATGTATGAACATATGAATGTTGTAATACTGCATCATAACAAACAAATGTTAACATTTAGCTATTATTTACCGAGTAAGAAACAAGGACTTGTTAAAGTGGCCTAGTGGCTACAGATACAGGGGTCCCAGGTTCGATCCTGTGTGTTTGGAACAAGGGCGAATGAGGAGCTCCGGTCAAGAAAACTTGAGATTAATGGCCGGAGGGTTCTTTGTGCTCAACACACTACACAGAAGTTGGTACTGTTTTCGACAATAGACGGCGCCTGCTCCGTCGATATGGCTTGATTGCTATCGCCATGGATCTTCATTATGTCAAGTGAGATGAGAAATAAATTAATATCGAATCAGTTGAACTGTCGAATTGTCTTATATCTGCTGATAACGGAGTGTAATTGTGACGTCACTTGTGTGTGTGTGTGTTGTTATGTTGGCCAGCCTGCTGTGCTTGTTCTGCGAGAAGCTGTTCAAGGATCGGACAGTCCTGAAGGAACACATGCGCAAGAAGATCCACAAGAGGATAAACCCTGACAACAAACTTTACGACAAGTTCTACATCGTGAACTATCTGGAGATGGGCAAGGATTGGCAGCAAGTGCAGGTACAGGGCTTATAACCAGGGGGCAAGGTTGGTACAAGGCCTATAACCAGGGGGCAAGGTTGGTACAAGGCTTATAACCAGGGAGGAAGGTTGGTACAATCCTTATAACCAGGGGGCAAGGTTGGTACAATCCTTATAACCAGGGGGCAAGGTTGGTACAAGGCTTATAACCAGGGAGGAAGGTTGGTACAATCCTTATAACCAGGGGGCAAAGATTGGCAGCAAATTCTAAGGCCTAAACTCTAAATTAAGATTTATTTCAACCATGCTTTCAATTTTTATCAACCCCAGCCACCCCTCACAAAATATAGGTTAAAATCCAGCCAAATTAAACAATCTAGACTCATATTATTGTTCGAAAGTCAAATCAATCAAAATTTGAGTGTCTTTTAGTTATTTTTAAAAGTGTTGTTAGAATGAGTTAAGTTTCTTTAAAAAAAACATGTGAAATAAACAGATTAGGCCTAGTTATCCTTTGATCAACTGTAATCATTATTGAAGGATTATAATTTATTTTAATAAGAAAGCAAAAGTAAAAATACAGATTTTTTTTAAATAAAGACTAAAACAACATGCTTAACAATTAAACATACATTGGAAATAGTGAACTCAATAATGCCTAAATATGTATTATTATTTTCTTATATATCTATTATCTATCTTCGCGTAGAAAACAAGAAATATATTCAATTCTTGCGATATATCGATTTCTGAGAATACATTATATTTAAAACATGAACATATTTTCGACTCTTGCAATATGTTCATTCCCATTTTATTAGGCAGGACTACCTTTGAATATTTTTACAATTACTTCAATAACATATTTTTTTTTAAACTCTCAAATCAATATAAAAACAAATTATGAATTAGTAAGTCGCTATTTGATTAGTAAAACTCAATCACGCTTACTACTAAGTGATCAGATTACCTGAATTGATTCTAAACAAACAATTTATATACATTATGTAGGCCGGTAGGCATAAATAAAGTTTTATAGATGTATCACTGTTGAAAGTATTTATTTTTAATGAAACCCAACAAAATGTCTAACTTAAGGATTGTATGCAATAAATTGGGGTTCTTTGCATAGTTGTAGATAATTAAAACCAGTTGGGTAGTAAGAATTAAGTGTCTTTATTTAATCATCACTCTGGCGAGTAAACATAACATACGTCATGGCGGCCGACTTTGTATCGTGTGTAATGTGTTCTTATTTCTGTTAAAAATAAAGCCTTAATTTGTTTTATTTATTTCAAGTTTATTTGTAATTCTAGTTTTGATTTTCAGTTTTTAAAGAGTTTTAATGTGTTCATCAAAATATTTACAAGATTGTTCGTGAGGTGAAAGTTTTAGAATTGAGCATGCGCTGAAACGGTCCAGTCCAAGTTTCCCATAGAGGTGGGAGATTAGGGTACTAGGCATGTTAGATTTTCCACACCTAACAATTATTTTTTTAAATAATGATTTTATTCATGCTTATCTCTTTTGTCCGACAAAATAAAGATTACGACTACGGATTAAGTTGTGCTTTTCAAGTAGGCCTAACTAAGTAATTTTTGAATTCAAAATATTATGCTTTGTTTATGAGGTGAAAGATTCGACCATCAAATCCAGTAAAACACCGAATCCTCGAATCTCGAGTACTTGTCAGGATTCGGTGGATACGAAGATTCAAGTGGCCCATCTCTAAAATTAATATTTGTATGGAAAAAAAACTATAATAAAGTAATTGACTTTCCCTCTTTTCGCTTTATGAGGTAATTGTATTATATTTGTAAGAAGGTACAGGAAAGGTGGATGGAAACACATTACCATATTGTGTTAGTTCCTTTTATATGTTTCTATCCACCTTTCCTGTAACTTCTTACAAATATAATACAGTAATTGACTTGTAAGTTTTGATAATAACTTACCATATTAAAATGAAACACAACAAACACTTGTGCAATAAAACAATTTCAATTCATTTTAATGCATCAAGTTATGCACGAATAACCAAAATATATATTTTTCAATCACTAAACAACCAACAATAAATATTCAAACTTTGAGGATATTTCATAAATTTGACTCAACTTTGCTTCGGATTAAAGGACTTAGCAAACCCCTAATTAAAGAATATTTTTTTTCTTCGAGTTTAAGTTAATAACTATTGAGAGAAAAGTTAAGTTTTTGAATATTTGCACACACCTATTTAACACACTCTTAGACACTTGTGATCTATTTGGATATTGACATATGTATGTGTGGACTTAGATGGGGGTTTTTTTTTGGTCTGATTGTTTCTTAGCCAACCCTTGTGTCCACATTCAAAACCCAAGTTTCATTTTGTTCTCACACAGAAGGAACCAGACGAGTTTGAGATGTCGAGAAAGGGGAGCGAGGACAACTCTGACTGGTCAGACTGGCAAGACGAGGAGAGTCCGAGCTCAGCGGTGGTTTGTCTTTTCTGCGAGAAGACGAGCCAACACTTGGAGGACATCACAAGGCACATGGCCGACAAGCATGGCTTCCCTTTCTTCGAGAACTGTGACAAGGAGAGACTCGACTTTTACCAGAAGGTTGGATTGTGCATAACATCCACCTCGGTGGTCTAGGGGTGAAGTGCTCGCCTCAGGAACAATGATCGTGGGTTCAAACCCAGCCGGGGTTGACAGATGTTTCTTGAGCGATAGAAATCTTTAGCACAACTTCCTTCGCAGGGAAGTAAAGCCGTCGACCTCATGTCGATTGTGGCTTGTAAAAGATCCCGGAAGGTACCTTTCCCAGCAATATTGCTTATTGGTAGGCCCTTTCGCCCTCACTCAGAGAAATTTCCATGAACTGATGTAATAAGTTGGTTCAGAAAGTGCATGGATTGCCTCTATGGTCTATTGGTCAGATTTCCTGGCTATAGATCTAGAGGTTCCGGGTTGGATACCCGGCGCTCTCAGACTTTCTTTGAGGTCACCTCAGCCTGACTAGGACAAATGAGGAACTTCTTGAATAAAGAAGTAGCGATTCTGGTCTAGAAAACGGAGATAAAAGGCCATAGGGTTTGTTGTGTTGACCACATGACAGACTCTCTCCTCAGAAGTTGATACTAGCTTCGCCAACAGACATCATCTGATCAATTATGGGCTGACAACATGGAGTTTTTTTTTTAAAGGATGGACAGGAATTACTTTTTTATTTCGGAACAGGACATAAGTCAAAATATCGGGATTCGGCGCAGGAACGGGAAATTTTAAAATTATGTTTTAGAATAGTATTAGATTAAAAATATATAGATTTCTAAACAAATAAGTTAAGACTTGTAAAAGTTATAATATTATTAAAACTAGGGGTCTGTGAGCTTGGGTTTTTTCATTCGAGTCGAGTATTTCTAAAAGCTCCTCCTGAGTTCGAGTATAGTTTTAAAATGTTAAACACTGTTGAAAAAAAGGTTAAACAATGGCAAATTCTGTTTTTAAATTAGAAATAACACCTATAAAGCACAATTTAAAAAACCAGAACAATACTCAAATAAAAATCTAATAAAAAAAACAAATAATTAAAATGGTTTCAACACTCATGTCTTTAAGGACATTGAATGCCAGGCCTCCACCGTGGTTCGGATCTCACGTTAAACTGTAGGTCCTCCATTTCATCTCACAGTCACCCTACCATTTGCCTCCACCGTGGTTCGGATCCCACGTTAAACTGTAGGTCCTCCATTTCATCTCACAGTCACCCTACCATTACACATTAGGTTAAGTGTGTATAACCCGAATGGGTAGTAAGACGCGGTGATAATAATAATAATTTAAGGAAATTAAAATTACATTAACAATTATAAAACAAAGTTAATAAAATGGATAATCACATGATTGCTTGGAAATTTATAACCAGACAGTGTATAAACACTGTACAGTGATGTAAAGTAAGTGATAGTGAAGGAAGTCAACCTGAAAGAAGAGTCAGGTTAGGCCTAGATAAGAACAAACAAACTTCTCTCTATTCATTTCTGCAAACTTTTACAATTTCCACTTCTTCAAAACTGCACAGTTGCACATTAGTTTGAATTTTCGGGAATTCTTGCTTGGTGTATTAAGGGTGGGTTTTCCTAAATGGTTTCCCACGCAAATGTAGGTACATCTTTAAATTCAATCTTTCTAATTCCCAAAACATTATAGTAATTAGTACATAGGCGTATAACCAGAACGGGTAGTAAGATGCGGTGCCACAATAGGTTACACGCCTCCCCAACTTGTTTCTCAAGTGGTAAAATAACCAGAAACGTGTCGGGGAAAGGGTAATTTCCTCCAGACCGCTGGGGAATTGATTACACATTTGCCTGGAGAACAGGTGGAAACCCATTGCAAGTCCAGGGTAAGCTATGAACTATGTATGTTGACAGGTGAAGCTGGTGAACTACATCCGGGGGCAGGTTCATCGTCTCTGTTGCATGGTGTGTGACAAAGAGCACTCTAGTCGACAGTCATTGCTTGTACACATGGAGACAAGCCAGCACTTCACCATGCCCCACTCCAAACAGTGGGATCAGCCAGAGTGAGTTTAACTTTGCTCCTTAATGATGCACACTTAACAAACTACTGTTAAAGTTTATATAAACAGGTTTTAAGTAATTGAATTGCATGTTGGGTTAGTAATTTGGTTTGTCAAATTTTAATATACTATTCAATTGTATTATATTTGTAAGAAGGTACAGGAAAGGTGGATGTAAACTTATAAAAGGAACTAACACAATATGGCTTTTACAATGAAAAGAACACAGTTCACACTTTACAACAATTACCTCTTTGTCCAGTGGTAGCAGTGTAAAGTGTGAACTGTGTTCTTCTTTCCATATGGTATTTGTTCCTTTTATATGTTTATATCCACCTTTCCTGTACCTTCTTACAAATATAATACAATTACCTTATAAAACAAAAAAAGGTTTTCCTTATAGAGATATAATATATTCTGCAAGTGATTTTAGTACCTACAGTTATATTCATTTATATAATACTATATTTTTCCTAAGTATAAAAGATTAATAAAAAATATTCCCAGAGTCAAATAAAAGTTTGGATGTTTGATATATTTAATTTGAGTTCCGATTGGGGTTCGAACCCAAGATGTGCGGAGGGAGCATGGGAATATGCCCTCAGAACACCCAATATAGATTCAAACCGGGGTAATCTCATCACTCAAGCTGAGAGCAACACCTTAGACCATGTGACTGGCAAAGTAGGTAGCAATTTGTTTTGAAGGGAACAGAGCAGGAATGTACTAGAATCACTTTTTCAATTTGAGACTAAAAATACAATAACGATTGTACTGCCCATGGGAGGTGGGTTTGGTACTCCCTGCTGAAACTATACCAAGCAGAGGTATTGGATTGATGGTGAGACCATTGCACGACTTGCTTAAGAAAACTGTTACATTTCCTTCTTCAGATATTATTTCCCGACATACGAGGATGATAGTTTCCTCTGTTTCTTGGACAACATGGCCGACACAGACACCGTAGAATCAACTGTTAGAAATCTGGACGAAGATGACATTTTGTGACCAAGTTTATGTTTTAATGTTATTTGGCTTTGTCCCAAGTCTTTGATTTAGAGGTGAGATGATCCTTTTATTATGAGAGAAATTTGTAAAATTCTTAAATACAATCAAGACTTTGATTTGTTATTACAAATTAATAAATCCTTTAGACTCATGTAGCTGGGATGGTTAAAAAAAAAGTACAAAATTGTATTAATATGACTAACTAAAACCGTGGACTTTTGAATAATTACTATATTATACTATGAACTATTAAAAAACCAAATACAATTTGTTAGTGGTACTAAACTTTTATTTTAATTTAATTTTAAATGCTTAGACTGGAGTTGTTCTTGTAAATTTTGTTGGATAAAACAAGGATTTTAATTCAACTAAGCTCTAAAAGCCCTAAATCCTTAGAAATTTATAGGTTTAGGGCTTAGAAACAATAAATAAACATTGACATCTCAGCGCAATCGCTAGCTTATCTGCCTAACTTAGGAAGTCACCCGGGTTCAATTCCTGGCATGGTCGAAACTGTATAGTTGGTGAAATGTGGATGTTGTCCCTGTCCTAAAGCAAGCATTTAATATCAACTTCTTGGAATTAAATATTTAAAACCAAATTGTGACAATAGATTGAAAACTTTAAATAAATAAGATATATAATTACAACCAAAAATAAAAGCATATTTTTCATAGGTATTTTATTTTGTAACTATTCCTATTGGCAGCCTGCATTAGCATTTGATTAACATTATTTATACATTTGCTTACTTTACACTCAGTTTGTTATAAGAAAGCAGCCAACAGGATACAATACAAAATAAAACAGATAATAAACTAAAAGTTTGTAAAGTAAATGTGATATTGCAAAATGTAGTTAAATAATAATTCACACATTGTAATATGATTTGATTCATTTTTCAGTGTAGCAAATGAGAATGCTTCTGATATATTTTATAAGGTATAAAAATAACCATATAGTAAAAGACTTTAAATGAATCATGCACCGCTGGTCAACTATTTATTTTGTTGCTTCTTGAAAACCTTCAATTTATTCCTTTCATCCCCAGTAATGACATTAAAAACACATTTTGTTTATTGTAATGAATTGAGAAAACTACCTTAATCAGATCATAGTAAAATGAATTAGTTCCTAATGGCTTGGAAATGTATAATAATACGGTGTAAAGTGATATTGAAGGATAGTTAAATTAGGTCTAGACAGCACCGATGTTCTATTTATCATTAGAAGACACAGATAGACTGATAATAGAACTACATGTTTCTAGAATTATTTGAAAAGAAAATATAGCTTGCTCAGAGTTAATAATTAAAAATAACAGGGACTATACTTGAAATAATAAATAAATAAAAAATGATACAATATATGGAATAATTGCAAAAAAATAATTATAGGTTTTTTTTATATCGGATTTAAACTAAATCCAGACTACCCTCGGGTTTAAATTTAAGATAAAAAAAACTATAATTTTTATTATTTCATATATTATATCTTTGATTGTGTGTCTACTAAAGATAAAATAACATCTCTGAAAACTCAACAATGTGTGACGTGTAATATGTTGCAATAGTTAGAGAAGTGTGTTTGTTACAGTCTAGACCTGACCTAACTTAACTATCACTTTACACTGTATTATTATACATTAATCAGATCATACAAACACTTTTTAACAGATAATAAAACAATACCAGAAAATTGTCCTATCAATAACTTACACACTCCATTCTCCATTGTCTTAATAACCTTGAAACCTTGTTTATCTTTCCGGAACAAGCTGGCAGCACTGGGCTCACAAGTCAAAATGTAAAGGTTTTTTTTTTAATATTCAAAATGTTACAAGAGTCCCACCCATTTCTGATCAAACCAAGAAAGACTTTAAATAGGCAAGTTTTCATGATTGTCTTGGTATCAAGTATTTTTGATCAAGGTGGTACGCGAAAACGATTTTGAGATGTTTTTCTTAAACAAAAATGGCAGTATTACATGTACTGCAAATCATCAGAAAATGAGCTATTTAATTTACTTAAACTTAAAAATCCATCGACTACAAAGTTATACTCGATTAAATCTAACATTAAAACTGATGCTGTTTTGAAATTGGCGCACAAATTCTTGGCTCATTGGTCGTAACTATACTTTTTAGTCTGGTCAAAGAAAGTTTTACCAAACCAAACTTTGGTATTGTTTTGGTCATAAACCTTTAGTTAACATCGATATCAGGGCTCTATTCACCAACACACTTTGCAACTTTTCATTTCATATTTTGTTCCACCAAAACTTAGCTTTGCACGTTAATGTGTTGTATGACTGACTTTTGAATGGAAATATCATATCTGACACTTTTAGAAGTACTAGCATTAATCTTAAAAAATGAAATAACAAACATAACCTAAAAGGCGATACAGGCTACTTGGATAAATTAATACTACAACAGTTTCATCATAGATTGATTTCATGTTATTTTATTTTTTTCGTTTAGAAATCTGGTGTTTTTATTTAAGAATTTTTAATTTTCCTATTTTAATAGATTGTTAAAATATAATTTACACAATCAAAACCCTATTTAAGTTTAGGCGAATGCTGTTGTACACTAGTAATGATTCTGATGTTCATCGTAAGGAAGATTTACAAACAAAGAATACATTTTTATATTGATAGAGTGCTTTAAAATAATCACTGAACAAGCAAAATTTGTTCTGCATGAAATCGGCCATCGCCTACAAAGAGTAATAAAAAGGAGTAAATGTTCATCACACAAACAACAATTACTTATATGTAGACACATGCAAAAGGTGAGGTTATTTTTAGGGAAAAAGGGTGTGTTATTTTTCTTAAAAAACGATATTATTGATGTAAATATGAGTCAAATTAGTATTCATTTAAAAAAAACTAGGATATAACTCTACATTTGTCGTTCATATTGTGTATTTAATTATTTACATATTCGGAGTAAAATCAAATATAAATACGCACAAAAGATTTCACTCTTAGTAATGTCAAACTCGATAGCTCGATATCATTACCTTCGAGTTTTACAAATAGTAATATCGAAATAATCAATCATCAACTTAGGTTTAGACCAAATAATAACAACACCTAAACATGTCGATTTAGAAGACTAAACTACTATCAAATAAGAAGGGAATAAAAATAAAGACAATATAATTTTGCCAAACATGACCGCCTGTAGCAAGGTTCATTTATATCAATGTTCTTGCTTGGACCTAGCATGACATCTTTTAAAGTCTGAAAACCAAGAATCGATCCATAGAAATCAAAATTTAGGTATTGAAATGTGTAAAAGTAGAAATCATGATTTTTAATATTAACCAAAAAAACACCACCTAAATCCATGAAAATACTTATATCCTGTGATCCCTTTTATACCTTTAAAATCAGCAAAAACGCATACTATCCGTATAAACAGAAGCCCTGGCGTAGTGCTAGTGTTTATTTGCTATTCGCGTGGAAACAGTAGAATTTGTTTAAAAATTCACTTTATTGCAATTGTGCATTTAGCATGTCCCTACTTGTGTGTCTACACTGGCTTGGCAATGGTGGACAGATGCATGGTGTGGCTTCTATACACGTTACATTAGTAGTGAACACCATACGTTGGCCAGAATGCACAACAAATATTGCAAGAGACATTTTCGTGACCAGTGGGTTTTCATCTGTATGTGGGACTGTTGTTGGCACACGAATACAAATGTATGCTCCTCAAATTCATGAGGAAGTCTATGTTGACAGATATAGTGATCATTCACTAAATGTAATAGTCATTACAGCTCTAGACCACAAAGTTTATAGTATCAATGCAAAATGGCACGAAAGCGTTCATGATACAAGAGTGCTTAGGAACACTGCTGTTCATACCAGTTTTGAAAATGTGTTCCGACCAATTCCAGGTGCAATTATATTAGGCAACAATGGTTACTGTCTTAATAAACGGTTGATTCCAGCATTCAACCGAAACCCTGATGCATCTGTAGAGCAGCACTTTAACAAATGCCACAAAAAGACTAAAAGGCTAGATGAAAATATAATTGGTACATGGAAGGAACGTTTTCCATGTCTGAACTACTTACGACCATCCCCTGTACAGACAGCTAAAATTGTTCTAGCTACAGAAACACATTACACTATTGCTTGTGAAGCAAGTCCAAATACAGAACTTTCAACTGAGCGCAAAGGAGTTGAGGTTGAAGACAATATTGCAAATTGATGCTGAGGAGATCCCAAGAGAGTCTAAACTCGCTTCTTAATTATTTTGAAACTCTTTAATATCATTATCTGTATTGAAATTATACAAAATTCCCAGATTCCTCTGTAAAATTCTTTAATCGTTGTTGTTACAAAAAGTAGTTCAATAAAAACTTAAAAAGATAAAATTGTAAACCAACATATTTCATTAAACACTACACATTCTTCAAATTACCTCTCTAAAAAAAACAAAAAAATGCAAAGACTTTGCAAACTGCTCATGAAAAGTGCAAAGAGGTTCGTTTCTTTTGTGGAACAAATTTACTTTTCATTTTTCAAATAAATGCAAAGAAAAAACTTGCAAAGTGGTTTGGTGGAATAGGGCAAAGGTCAACAGTGAAAACTCTGTGGTCGTAGCCATCGATACCAGGTCAACCGCAAAAACTCGCCTAAAGTATTAATTACTTTACAATACTAATAATACTAAACCAAGATGGTTTATTTTGATTTCATCTGTCAGTACCACAACTAAACAAACTGGCGTATATCAGTAGAGTATTGGTACTTACTCAACAGCTGTAAAACAGGTTTTGAAATTTTGACCTTTTGTAACTACAATATCAGGTCAAATAATATTAACCTTTCAAGAGAAACCACGAAACACAAACTAATTATGCCTTTTCTTGTACTTGTGTAAGAACTTTGAGAATGGTTGTGTGAAGAATCTTTCACTTCTGAAGGACTAATACACACACCTTTTTTTTATAAAGAATAGTTAAAATTACACACCATTAAAAACATGCTTTTTAAGTATTTATCAAAACACCTTTGCTGTTGTATTTTAAAAAAAAGTCAAAGAGTGATGTAACATGTATTTAACAAGAATGTGTCAGTGTCGCAGGTTGTGGATGAAGTTGGACAGGTCATATTCTTCCTCGTACTGCTTGTCTTCCCAAAGGTCAGGGAGTGTGTCTAAGACTGACTTCATACCCTGACCTGACCCAACAGCCTGCCTGCCTGCCGCGCCCTTGTCTTCCAGCGAGAACAGGTCCAGTAGCTGGAACAGTGGGGAGCTGTGATTACCCAAAGTAAAGGAAGGGAAGCTGTGACTACCCAGAGTAAAGAAAGGGAAGCTGTGACTACCCAGAGTAAAGAAAGGGAAGCAGTGATTACCCAAAGTAAAGGAAGGGGAGCTGTGACTACCCAGAGTAAAGAAAGGGAAGCTGTGACTACCCAGAGTAAAGAAAGGGAAGCTGTGACTACCCAGGGGGTGAAAGACGGAGTACCTGGTCAGTTCCCATGGTCTCCATGCTGGCGTTCTCGCTGCTTATAACAGTGTTTGCTGTCATCAGTTTGAATTTCTGGAGGCTGGAAAAACAATTCACATTGGACTTAGCAATGGTTTTATCTTCATACTCAACCTCTACACTTTATTGCTATACATTTAGTAAGGAATATGTTTATTTTAAAATTTTAAGTTTAAATGGGTCCTTTCCGCCTCCTCCTTTGCATCATCATCATCATCATCATCATCATCATCATCAATATCAACTGTTTCCAGCCTGTGGCCGGGTCAATTTAGTAAAATGCCTCCATCTTCCACCACTTTTCCTCCTTTAATTTCTTCAATTATTCTCCTCTCACTTGAACACTTTCTGTTATCTGCTCCTCCCATTTCTTTCGGCAAAATTGACTGCTTGGCCTTTTATTTACAAATAACGGTCAGTCGATTTTAATAAAAATTACGATATTAAAAATATACATACTAATTTTTATTGATTGGCAAGCACCTTCGTTCTTTGACTTTTTTTTTTTCCTGAAATTGCAAGTAAAAGTAGTACCAACTGCACTATTACACATTTTTGTTTCTATAAGAAAAACCTCTTTTCACTTTATGAGGTGATTGTATTGTATTTGGAAGAAGGTACAGGAAAGGTGGATAGAAACACATTACCATATTGTTTTCGTTCCTTTTATATGTTTTTATCCACCTTTCCTGTACCTTCTTACAAATATAATACTTTTTTTAAGTGCTATAACCATTTCAAGTTCCAATTCTAGAAAATATATTTCCCTCAAACAAATAACATTAATGAACTAAAATATGTGTTTTATTTGGCCACTACCCCTTAACCCTCGAGCTATTTTTTTTTTTAAGCTGAAAAAAAATATATTTAAATACCAACTTTTAATGCCATAAGCCTATTTATTTATCACAAATCTATTCTAAGTTTATTGAATAGCAGCAAGGATATAGTTTGGCACCCTTTGGTTAAACAACAAACTGCTCTCACCCCATAATCTTCTCCTCGAGAGTCCCCCTGGTGATGAGTCGATACACGTTGACCACTTTCCTTTGACCGATACGATGAGCGCGGTCCATCGCCTGCAGGTCCTTCATCGGGTTCCAGTCGTGCTCCACGAAGATCACCTGCGCACCATCACCGGTTCATTACACACCCTCTACAGTCAGTGTTGTCAACCTCCCCCCCTCTACAGTCAGTGTTGTCAACCCCCCAGTGGGGTGACCTCAAGGATATTCCAGTAATAAAAAGGGCAAAGTCCACTTTTTAAATTCAAACTGAAGTTGGATCTAATAATATGAGATATTTCTAAAGCTGAAATGAAGTTTGAGTATTTAAAAAAAAAAAAAGTTAAATGTTGGATAAAAATATTACACTTTGCGTAGCTATATAAATTTAGGTATTAAATATAATTTACAAAATATGTACAATATTTCAAACATAATAAACTTGGATCAAATATATGAAATATTCTCGAAGCTGAATCGAAGTTTGAATATTTTCTTTTAGTTGTTTTATGCTTTAAAAAATATAATATTGAGTTTATTTGTATAACTTTTTGCGCTAATATTAAACAATTGTTTGTAATATTTTGTTTCAATCTGGCAAATCGTGTTCTTATCACAACATGCAATTCAATTACTCAAGATTTTCTTCATATGGATATATATTTGTAATATATATAAATCAGCTCAAAATGGCAGTAATTGACCATAAATGGAGTATTTTAACTGTTAATATTTTTACTGGCCAAGCTTCAAAACAGATTTTTTTAAAAATCGAAGTCGAAGCTGATGCTTGTTTTGAAGCAAAGTCAAAGTTTTGCACACCCCTATAAAACACTAATAAGCACAAAAAACACTTTTTAAAAACCGCCTTTCCCCGGCACAGACTCATACTAGTGTTACAACCGTGTGCCAGAGCCTGTCTGAGGTAGAGAGCTCACCGTATCAGCCCCAGTGAGGTTGAGCCCCAATCCGCCGACCTGCGTGGTGAGGAGCAACACGTCTATACTGGGGTCGCTGTTGAACTGCGCAACAACAGAATGTCTCATGCCAGGCGGTATACTGCCGTCAAGACGCAGGTAGCTCACAGTCGCCATATGACGCCTGGACAGACAATATCACTCTTTGTGAGACAACTGACACATAGAGTCTAAGTCGTCATGTCATGTGACAATAGCAACGGTTGTCTCGGCACTTACTTGAAAAGATCATTCTCTATAATGTCGAGCATCGCCTTGAGTTGACAAAAGATGAGGGCCCTGTGTTGGTTGATGACCAGCTCCCCAGGATGCTCAGTCAGAGGCACTCCGATACCACAGTCCAGCAGGAGTTGTCTGCGAAGCAACAACAAAATATACAGCTCAGCGCTTGACAAACACATACAGCTCGGCGCTTGCTCGACAACACACACATAGAGCTCACCACTCGACAATAAACACATGCAGCTCAGCACTCGACAATAAACACATGCAGTTCAGCACTCGACAACACACACAGACAATTAAAGGGAGATAGTCACTTTCACAGAGTGAAGAATGTTTCACAGTTTTAAATGGTCATTAGTGTGTTACTGGCTAAAAATACAATGAAAATGTTTTAGTAGATATTATACTAAGTGAAAGTATTATATTGTGACTGTCTATAAATCGAGACGTGACAGGATGGTGGTGCAATCTGGTGGTAAAAGGTGAAAACTGTCAACTGTACTTTTTCTTTTGTTTTTGTTGGTTGTATGGCTGCTATTTGGACAGTAATTTTGTTTTTATTATTTGAAAGTTCCCACTGCCTGAGCTGAGAGCACACGGCCACCATGGCACAGGCTAGTTTCCCTGGTTACGTCAATGTAAGAAGCAGTCGAGCGCAGCATACCTGAGTGCAGGAAGTTTAGCGGCATGGTTGATGTCAGCTAGGCTGCTGTTCTCTTGGTGGAGCTGTCCCGACACCCTCTCGTACTCAGGGTGTTGGGGGGTGAGAGCTAACTTGGGGTGATTGCACACATTCTGGAGGTACCTCAAAGCCTGTGCCAAACAAAACACAAGACAGAGTTATCTGTACATATGGGAGAGTTGTTATACTCTTTGGTGACACTCTGTAGACCTCCAATGTGTGTACCTGGAAGATGTGCGTGTTCCCCTGTCTATGAGCCGGAGTACCTCTGCCAGACAAACTCTCCTGCAGGGACTGGTGAGCATGGGACCGAGCGAAGTCCTCGTACAGCCTNGAGTACCTCTGCCAGACAAACTCTCCTGCAGGGACTGGTGAGCGTGGGACCGAGCGAAGTCCTCGTACAGCCTCTCCTGGAGGGGGCTCAACTCACAGTAGTAGTCCTAGGGAAAACAAGAGCAGAAATATAACCATGTGGCGAGCTCAAAGCCAATCACAACATTACAGTCTCATCAACAATGTCTGGTCGGAGCGACTTGAAATAACTTCAGCTATCTCTTTTCTCTGCGGCAACATAAACTCTGGAGATTCGATGCTAAAACTACTCGGCTGTAAAATGATTTTAAATAACCCGTTAAATAGAAAGCGGGTGTAGTTCTTTTTCTGTATCACGACACAACACATAATAATTTGAAAACATCCATTGGGATATTAATCCGAGAGATTTGTTTACCCAGTAGAAAATAAGACCATGTTGGTAATGAGCTGTTTCTAGTGTGTGTTGCAAAGCATCATGGGCCAACACACGTCATTCAGCGCTCTATTGTCAGCAAACGTGTTACTCAAGCTTCAAGCAGTAAATGAAGGGTCTCTTGTCTTGGAATTAATATGAAGAGGTGTGTAGCAGTTGAAACTAGCTCGTAAAGACCCATGAACACCCACAAAGGTAAGATGGGAGCCTACCCTTTCAATTCCCAATCATTAGCTGTGTACAAAGCCCACATTTTTAAGTTCAAAGCAAACTCAAATCTAATATAAATATTTGTTGTTAATTTGTTTTACACTTAACAAAATATATTGTTATTGTTTATATAATTGTATGCAATAAAATCACCTGGACAATGTTTTATTACGCAATTGTTTGTAATGTTTTGTTTTAATCTGATAAATCAATTTACTACCACAACACACAATTCTATCTCTTCAGATATTTACGTATGAATATCAATTTGTAATGTAAGTAACATGTTAGAATGGAAGTAAATTACAAGAATTTAGTATCTCAGCTGTCAATATTTGGTGTAAGCCTCGTAAGAGAGCAGGCCAACATTTTTTCTGAAGCTTCTCCCACCCCAACCGACTGGTGAGATTAAGGAATTCAGACGACCCAACTATACAGACATTAAAAAGAGACACCCTCAGAAGACACTATTGTGTGAAACAACCATTATTGGTGATGTCCCAGGGCGGGAGGAAAATCTCCTGACCTGTGTTATCTTGGGAGGGAGATCCTGAAGGACATCCTCCTTCATCCTGCGCAGGAGGAACGGCAGGACCTGACGGTGAAGAGCTTCCATGGCCAGCGCACCTAGTGGCAACAAACACAACCACACTCGAGTTACGGAATACAACATGTTGGATAGCCTTTTAGTGGGGGAGGGGAGCGGCTGCGAATAGAGAAATCAATGGGCAAGCAAATCTAACAACCACACCCCAGAACATTAATTTAACCAGGGTGAGTTTCCTAGTTTACGAATCCAGAGCTCATTCAATTGCATTCATTATAACATTCATACAAGTGTTATATTACTGGTCTGGGGTCTGGTTGTTTGTCCTATAAATATGTCGGGGCAGCAGCATTAGAGCCATAAAACAAATCTCAAGTAGAAGTTTTAGAGATAAAATGTATTCGACCAAACTCACCTGCTTCTTGTTCCTTGGGCGAGCTCTTGGCGTCCCTGCTCGCCAAGATGGGCTTGCTGTAGCGAGCAGTGAACTGTTTCTCGGTGCCGAGGAAGCCTGGCATGAGGAAGTCAAACAGAGACCACAGCTCTAGGACGTTGTTCTGTATGGGGGTGCCGGAGAGGATCAGGCGGTGATTGGCTGTCAGCTGTTTGATGGCCTTGGACGACTGCAATTACATCACCGTAATAGATTAACATGAGGCTCTTTAACAAACACATGTTTTATCTTTAGAAGTAGATTATACAGGTGTGCTTGGACTTGACTTATGAACAAATATTAGCTTCCACTTTGCATCGACAATTACCAAGCTTTGCCAGTAAAAATATTGAATGCTAAGATACCAAATTTATACTAAACATTTTCAGGATGGCTACAAAACTAATTTTCCATGGTCCTCCCTTTTTAAGGCCCCCGTATTTACATTCTGAGCTGATATTTAAACTCAAAATTGATATTAATATGAAAAATCTAGAGTACCTAATTGAATACACATTGTGATGACCTGATCTATCAGATTAAAATGTAATATTAAAAACAATTAATATGCAATAAAACATTTGATAAATAATAATGCCTAGACTATTTAGTAGATTTGTTTAGAGCAGTTAAATTTGTCCAGTTTTATAAAAATCGTCAAGTCCGAACAGCTACTAAAACTAGAATATTTGAGTAGTTGCATCCCTTGTTCAAATAAAATATTTTGGCTTTACTATGACAATGTTTAAAATCAAATTTGTTTAGAATATTCTATTAAGATAAGTTCTTTTAATATTTGAGTAGTTGCATCCCTTGTTCAAATAAAATATTTTGGCTTAACTATGACAATGTTTAAAATCAAATTTGTTTAGAATATTCTATTAAGATAAGTTCTTTAATCCAATCCAATTCAATTAAAATATTTTAAAAAAAATGTTATAAACATTTTAGATAGGTACACTGAAATAAAAATGTAATCAATATCCCTAACCTCAAAAGGTGAAACATCAAATAAAGACTACCCCACTTTTTGATAAAAGTGCAACGTTTGTTTAGTATTAACAAAAAGGTGGCCCTAAATACTTTTTTAAAATACAATATATTCTGCATGATAAACAACTGTGACCCATGTGATGCCTTCAAGACCTGGAACTCAAGTTAATTTCTCCAGTCACTCTACCGAGCAACTGTTTCCAGTCTGATTATATTAATCATGTTAAATTATTATTATTAGCACCGCGTCTTACGCTAATGTGTAATGGTAGGGTGATTGTGAGATGAAATGGAGGACCTACAGTTTAACGTGGGATCCGAACCACGGTGGAGGCCTGGCATTCCACACATTCACAAGTTGTGATTAATACACGTCTTGTCAGAGGTGGAGGAAGGGTTTGGCAATCAGATAAATCTATGCCGGAATCAAGGATTGAACCTCGGACCTCCCAGCACAGAAGTCCGACACCTTACCCCTAGATCACCAGGTCACCTTAATATGTTAAACAAACATGAATTAGAGACTTTAATAACATGAAATGAACCCAATGAATCTGAATTTAGGATATTTTTAGATATTAATTTTAAATAGAATTTTAAACTTTCCAATATTAAGATTTGTATTATAATAAGAAGTCACAGTAAGATCGATAAAAACATATAAAATAAAAGGAACTAATACATTATGGCTTTTACAACGAAACTAAGGAAATAGTTCACACTTTACGCCGGTCGCTGGACAGATCAATCCCCTGACCTAGGTTTCATGCTATGTAGTTCACAACAGTCTACCTTGGTCTTGCCGTTCTTGATGACGTGGCCCTCGTCCAGGATGCAATAGTTCCACTTAATGGAGCTGAAGAAATCTATGTCTTTCCTCACAATGTCGTAGGAGGCCACCACTAAGTTATGTTTCCCCACCAGCGACCTCATCCTGGGGGGCAACAAACAGTGTAATCCTCGGAGGAGTCAAACGCACTAACCATCTTACCTCATGTCTGTTACAACAAGCAGGTATAACAGACTGTTTGGATAAAGGAAAAATGGCGCCAAAAAGTTATTTTAAATTTAATTTTGAAAAGGGGATAGAAGGGCAAGCCCTACACACTCATCAGAAAATTGTAGGCCTCAAAGTTCACAACTAAAACACAATAAAACACATTATTATGTAATTTTCTTCAGCAGAAGAGAGTAAAACACAGACTGGATTATGGCAGCATGGCTAGAGGTATATTAAGATCAGGGTGCACCGTGTTTGGAAACAAATTGACGACAGTAGAACCAGTTTGTAAGTAGATCGGTCAGTGGCGTCACGCCGTCAGTTTTCTGTTATCGAGGAGCAAGTGTCCGCAATCTGGAGAGTTTGTACAATACACGAGACCAGTACCGAGATGTTTCCAAGGAGAGAAGCACTCACTTGTCCCTCTCGGCGGGGGGCCCCACGTACTGCAAGGGATAGAGGAACTGATCCGGCAGGAACTTGTTGACCTCGTACACCCAGTGGCCCGTCAGGGTCGGGGGACAGATCACGATGGATGGTAGCGGCACGCAATCAGGACTGCGTGTCTTCTGCAACAAATATAGTCAACGGTCGTGTACAACGCAACCTCTGGATTGGTCCTGACAGTTTCACAGGGTAGTGTTAGTCGGTGTGGTGAGGATACCAAGGAGAAGGTTGGAGATGAAGTATGGAGGGAAAATATTGTAAGCGAGGCCAAGATATAGTTGTTGATGATGGTCAGGGAGTCCTAGCCTGGCTCTAAAAGCTGGTCCCAGAGACTCCCCTTGCTGCCACATGTCAGGTGATGGTGACTCATCATTGTCACGCTCTTGGCAGACAGCCTTATTTTGCTCTGCGGTTAGAAAAGCTGTATTGCAGCAGTTGTGAGTGGGACAAGGTCAATTTTAGACTGGTCTGCTGAAAACAGGGAGGATAGGGGTTCGAATCTTGGGTCCATCGAGTGTGATTTTTCCTATATAATTTCCCACTCTGCTTCGACGAAAATGCAGGGAAACTACCCCTAAAATTCTTCCTTCCTCATTCCTACTCCATTAGAGTAATTATCAAACATGCGTATAACCTGAATATGTAAGACGCAGGTTATACTCTTATATACCAGTTACACTAATGGGTTAAGGCTTAGGAAGGTTTAATTTAAAGGAAATGTACCTGCATTAATGTGGAGGGAGAGAGAAAGTCAGTCTCAGTACATCCGACAGTAATCGAACTACAATCTCCCTGTTTCAGACAGTCTAGGCAAACACAAGCGTAGCGTGTTAGACCATGCGGCCATCGAAGAAGGTCAAATTCTTGTCATATGAATATTAATATGTAGCGCACATAAGAGCTTATAGTGGCAGTAATTGAACATAAATTAACCATCAATATTTTAACTGAGGAAGTGTTGCATCTGTCGAGTTACCAGATAGTGCTGGTGTCTGTAGAAGTGGTCGCCGGCCAGGATACAGATGGACTGGAGAGTTTTACCTAGGCCCATGTCATCGCACAAGATCCCGTGAAGTTTGTACTTGTTCAGGAACGCCAACCAGTTCACACCTGACTGCACAACATAACAAATAGAAACTTTTACAATGCTCAGGTTGGTAAAAAATTAAGGAAAAAAGTTTGCTAACAATAAAACTGTAATAAATTAGTAGATAATGTTTAACAAAGAGGAGGCCAAATGGCTTCATGATTATTTGTAACCAAGATGTTTTAAGTTTCACACACTCGATCAAGAAAACTACAACTCCACAACAAAGCAGTGGACATTTCTATTAATTTGTTATATTTAGAAGGACCAGGAAACGTGGATAGAACCTTTTCATTCTGTCGGAACTCATCAGGGGGGGAGTGTGAAACGTACAATGCAACTTCCTAACTTCCTAAAAGATGGGGGCAGGGGGAGGTAAAGGAAATAGGTAAAGAATGTAAACCGATTCAATGGCTGCATGGTCTAAGGCGTCACTCTTGCAATAGACTAGACGGCCGATGACTGGAAGATCAAGGTTTGAATGCCGGTCAGGTGTACAAAGGGTGATTTTCCACTTTCCCTCCTTGTAAATTCAAGAACACTTCCTCTAAATTTAACCCGCCTCAACTCTAACTTATTAGTGTAGTTAGTATATGCATATAACCTGCACAAGTATTAAGATGCAGTGATAGCAAAACAGCAGTGCTTCCTTCTATTATTATCTATGGTTGCAAAATATTAAATAAAATGGATGCTCTTTCAAATAAATAAATAATGTAATTGATGTTTCTTGAAGTGAATATGTATGTTAATATGAAAATGAGATTCGAGTCTTTTGGTTTCCTTAAACAAAGTTATCCCCGAGCTTTCAGTCTTTCGGCTACCCACACGTTTCCAGAGATCCTTACCTAAACTAAGTCCTACCCACACTTGTTTCAAAGGATCCTTACCTAAACTAAGTCCTACCCACACTTGTTTCAAAGGATCCTTACCTAAACTAAGTCCTACCCACAC
>CABFWB010001135.1:37320-79640 GCA_902151455.1 Timema bartmani | reverse complement strand
AACCATTTAGGAAAAATTGTGTGCAGTACACCCGACTGGAACTGAACCACGGTCTCCCTGTCATCAGCAGTCTAGTCTAGTGACCAGGCAGCCTCTGAAGTGGGTAATATAAAACAACCCCTTCATTGACTACACGGTATAACGCGTTACTCCCGTTTTATGAATATTATTTTGTTGGGTGAACTAGAATTTGATTCACTTTCTTGAACCCTTTTATAAAACTAACATAGACCTGCGCACTCGAGGCGAACAGTTCACGACTCCAACCTGCTTGGCGCATCCAGGAGCCTCGAGGGTTGCGTCTTAGTGCCCAACAATTTATATACGAGCCAAAAGTGCCTTAAAAATCAGAGGAGAGGAGTCACTTACCTGCTACGTCCTCCTCCGTGTCGAACTCCTTCCCCTCCGAACCCATGAGATGGGAGCTGTTGGCCAGGACATTGCTCATGCTAAACTTCTGGAAGTTCATGCGCCCAACTTGTGATAGCGCCACCGACGCGGAATAAGACTCTGTTTCAACAGTCGAATACAATCCATATTTTTAGGACAGTGTGTGCGTGAGGGGGGACGAGAGGGGGTGGGGGTGGGGGCATGTGTTTAAAGAAATATAACAGCATGTGCCTTCAGAGAGGGGTATAGGCGCATACGTGAAGTGCAGACATTTAAGAGGGGGGGAACGAGACATATTTTGTTTCAATACATTTTTTTGTGTTTAACCACTCAATTTAAGTTATAAGTAGCTCATTTGAAATGACCCCGGAATGCAACCACTGCCTCAGGTAGGCCATGGGAGGTCCAAACTCTACCATAACACATGACGAGTTGTTGTTTACATCAAGAGAAGGAGAAACACATAACAGTGTGAGCTAATTTCCATTAGCTCGGCACAGAGCAAACCTTTAATGGAATGAAATCAACTATGAATTGACCCCAAGTCCTGGGCCAGTATCAGGAGATCAAATTACTAGATCTGACCTGTCTTGACGGGGCTTCCGACAGGGTCCCACTGGGGCACATGGCGGAGAACAGCTTCCACAGCTTGACCGGCAGCGATGCGGGTCTCCCAGGAGGGACTGTGCAGGTAGGTGGTGATCCGGGACAGCAGGTTGTGTAGTTCATGAGGATGGAGCCTCTGAACCTCTCCGAGCTGCTGCGCTGCGGCCCGACGTGTCACCGGGGACGAACCCGTCTCCAGGAGCACAAACAATCGGTCCAACCTGGATAACACTGAGTTACAGTGGTGTGTGGTGGCCCTATTGGGATACTGGCTGACTGGATGGAGGTCCCCAGTTCGAGGATAGCCCACTCCTTCCATATGAATTGTTATAGATCACTTTCTTATATATGATAAGGTGTTATCGCCAACTCCATAGAACACCTAGTAGTCTTGATAAGAAAAGGTCATGTAGCTTAGAAACAGGCTAGCAATCCGGCAAAGCAGCTTTGTTAGTTCAAAAATATCTGCTTAGGAGGAGAGAGGAAAATCAACCTATACGCAGCCAGGCGAGATATGGCCCCTGTATCTCTGAGAGTAAATAGGCTCGTGTTACTTTCTCATAGAGTGTCTTTCAAATAACGAGCATGATAAGCTGTCTCTAACGTTTACTTGGAAACCTAGTTTAGTATGCGTCAGTTTTTAACGACGGTTAATGAAAAGTATTATGTTGGACAAGGAGTAGGACGTGGTGCAACAAATATACTCACTAATGTGTTAGGGATGAGGAAGGTTGGATTTAGAGGAAGTGTACCCACATTTGTGTGGAGTGAGAGTGTAAAAAACAGGTGAGGGGAAAAAACCACCCTCAGTACACTCAAACTAGATTCAAACGCAGATTCCCCTCGTCATTGACAGTTCAGTTTATTGTGAGACTGACACCTTATACCAAGCGGCTGCCAAAGCTGATAAAAAAAAAAGCAACTTAATATTCAGTTCAAAATTGGGATAAAAAGCGGTTTAATCTAAGGTTTAGGTATTAGGAAGTGCACCCACATTAGTATGAAAAGAAGAAGGGAAAACGTATCTCTTTTCCTCTGTCAATGGCCCAGTCAAGATTGCCAACTCAACCTCCTCATCACCAGAAATCAATTTAAGTTATTGTGAGCCTGACATCTCAAGCCATATAACCATCAGTACATATCTCCAATAACTGTTACAGCAGAGTGACATATGACTCATTTAGAGCGCAAAGTTGATTTCTACCCCACATTACATAGTCCAATTAACAAGTTAAGTATAATTTATAATTAAGTGATATTAGAAGCTCAAAATGAAATGTAATCACAATTTGGATAAACTTGTTCCTGATAATTAGTACATGTTTAGAATCGGGTTACCCCAGGTGAGTTAAGTTTCTCTCACGTATTTAATTAACTAAATTAATCTTGTTAGTTTTATCGGAATCCACCAAACAAGGATAACTTCTAACACAAATAATTGTTTTAAAAATATATTTAAGATGATCTTACGCAAAGACCTTTTTCAAAAAAAAAATATTTTGTGGCATTTCATCTTGTCGGGTCGGTATTCCCTTGGACCGCCCCTTCCCCCCCACCCAAACCAGCTGTTGTATCTTGCCCCAACGGACACCCGAAAGGGGTGGTAAGCATAAGGATTGATAAATTAGAACTATCAGTCACAGTGAGACTTATATTAATCATACACGCATCGCTGAGCACAGAGACAAAGGCATCAGTCTCGTATCGTTTGGTTTTATGACGATGGAGACGTCACAGTTCAAATATCATACTGGTGCATCGAGTTGTTGTCCCCTAAATAGTTTTTCACTCTCCCTCTAGGTAAATGTGTATGCATTTCTCCAAAATTCTGCCCTAATCATCTATACCTTGCTAGTGAAAATATGCAGAAAGACCAAACAAATAGTGAGGGTCCGTGTGTTTTTTTTATTTAATTTATTTATCTGAGGTATTTAAATTTCTGAACCAATGAATATAAAAACAAGAATTTCTATGAACAAGAGCGAAAGGGCCAACCAATTTTGCCGGGAAAGGGATTTTCACACACCTTTCAAGGTTCTTTTACATGTCGACAATCGACACGGGACTTTACTTTCCCTCCGAAGGAAGTTGTGTTACGGAAAGAAAAATCTGTCGACCCAGACTGGGTTTGAACCTACGAACATCAAGTCCTGAAGCAAGCACTTTACCCCAAGACTACCGAGGTTGAGAGGTGCATGTAATAAATAACATAAAACATAAAACTGTACCTTGATTTTGCTACAAAAGGTAATTTGGAGCACCTATGACTAAATACAAACATTGTTGATAACATTTTACTGAACTATAATTGTTATTTTATATGTATTAATAATATCTACCAAAAGATAAAGCTGCTGGTCACATGACTTGACGTATGAATACATGAAAGTAAATCTAGTAACTTATCTACCCGTCAGATATGTTCCTTCGTATAAAAATAGGAGTATACACCTACTCTTGTTGAGTGAAGACAAAATTCCCAGAGCAGACTTTAAAACAAAGACCAGTTGTAGCGATTGCTAATCAGAGTTTGAACTCATCATATGCCTAGGTTTCCATAACCTAGGTAGTAACTTTTTATTTAATGTGTGCTTCAAGTATATTTTATCCATGAAACCTTCAAGATTTAAAACTAGCCCAATATCATACTGGTATCATACATATTAATAAATATGTTGATATAAAACAACATGAATACGCCTATTTCTGGTAAGTGAACCGTATGCTTGTACAGTACGTATTATTTATATAAAAAGCCTAATATTAAAAATAAGCAACACATCATTTGAAATATTTGTGCAATGTTATAGTAAGTTAACCTTGTGTTCATTCACCAGCAGCCAAATTGGAATTAGAATATAATTATATCTTTATCAAACAACACTTAAACTAAAACTAGAGTCATTAACTCGCAACACAATCTGTTTCACACCAAGCACCATTAAACATTTTGTTTCATTCGTTTATAAACATGTTGTTGGGGACAATACATGTTACATGATAGCAACAAACTAAGTTGCTTTTTATTGCTTAGAAAAAACCATAAATAATTGGAAACATTCAATTATGTAGCTTGAATACTACTAGTTAGCTTTTAGATTAAATGATAGCATGCCGGAGTTTGTAAGAATAACATTTGAAATACAGGGGTGGGGAAAGTTCATTGCTTAACCGAGCCAAACCTAAACACACGTTACTCGCATGATGTAACAATTCACTTTCAAAACGTTTGTTGTTAAAAGCTACAAGCTGGAGAGCAAGTTTCCAACAATGGCGGTTCGTGCGCGATGGTTTAGGCACCAGCAACCCCCACTCCTCAACTCACCCCTTTAGCCCCTTTCAATAAACAAAGCTTTTCAGACAAGTAACTGGGCAATTGTTTTAAAAAGTGAACTGTTTTAAAAAATACCCCCTGGATAGCGATGTTGTCACTTGGGACTGCACCGAGTGATCCTCCCAAAGAGGCTGTCAGTCTGGTGTAGTTATACCTTCCTTGTCTCTGGTCAAGTGCTTAATACCTTCAGGTTATCATGTACTAATTATGTTAATGTTATAGGGATGAAGAACATTAAATTATAGAGTAAGTGCACCCACATTTGCATATAGAGTGAAAAGACGAGTTAGGTGTGCACCTAACTGGAATTAAAACCCCAATCTCCCTATCACCGACAGTCCAGTGTATTTCGAGAGTGACGCCCGAGATTATTCAATCACTGAAACAGGTCTGATTGGTGACTCTTACATAAAATGAAAATCTAATTAGTATCAAATCCCACCCCACAGATAAAGAGTATCTTAGGTAGCAGCTCAGTAGCCTGGGGTCTTCATCAGGACACAATGGCATAACACCAATAAAACCATTTAACCAAATTAAGCCCCCTCTATAAAGTTTATAAGGCCCGCACATTTATAGTCCTTAGTCCTTAATGGTCCTTAGAAATGTAAATCACATCGATACAGTATGTATCCTTGAGCATGTGACCATGCTAACCAATGGGAAAGTCAGAGACTAAACCCAATTAAACTCTTAGAAATAGAAGTGTCTGGAGCGAGGCACAAGCATGTATACGTCGTCTGTGAGGCAGAGGTTGTGAACCATAATAATGGGAGGTACAACTTACCAAAGCGACGCCACTCCTCCTGAGAACTGTTTCTGAGGTGTCACACTTCTCGAGGTTTTTAAATTTTCAGAAAAATATGTCTGTTCACTAAACTAAAATTTCATTTTATATATTTGTTTCCATACAGTGTTGCCAACCTAGTAACTTTGTCGCTAGACCTAGCGACTTTTACATGTCCGAAATGGTTAATTTTAAATTTTAGTGCCTACCAACTAATCTGGTAGCTTTCGTTAATATTTTGTCAAGTTATCTCCATTATTTTAAATTTTAATGCTGTAGAATTTTGATTTTTGAGCTACCGCACTGCAAGAGCGCATAAAACATTGCTTCGGTCTACAGAGGAGCTATAAACTATATATCTGTCATTCACAAATGACAATGACATTGTTCCAGATCCGGGGATCCCCTCAGTCCACTGACGGATCTTACGTTCAGTCCAGATTATTGTATGCATCTTTGGTTTGGCGACAACTTTGACAACTTTTAATTTTTCGTTTAGTGACAAACTACCGTAGCGACTTTCTGGTACTAATCTAGCTACGACACTTATATGGTCGTTGGCAACACTGTTTCCATAGCAATGGATACTTTCGCTGCCAATGATGCTTTCATTTTGATGCGTGGGTACATATAATTTACTTTGCTGCGATTGGTATTCCTTAGCAGTCCGTATAAGCTAGTTAAATTTTATTTGAGTTAATTAACGTGCACTTTCTGAACCGACTAATAATATCGGCACACGATAATTTCTATGAGCAAGAGCGAAAGGGCCTTCAAATTAAGGTATTTTCACATACCGTCAAGAGTTTCTTTTACAAGCCACAATCGACATGAGGCCGACAGTTTTGCTTCCTATTCGAAGGAAGTTGTGCTCTAAGTGTTTTTATGTCGACTCTGGTTGGGTTTGAACCCCTGAACATCAGGTTCTGAGAAGAGCACTTTACCCCAAGCCCGCCGAGGTCGACTTAGAAAGTTAAAGTTGAGTCAACTTCTACGAAGTGGTAAGGTCTAAGGACTTAATGATCAGGACTCTGCGCTACGTTAGTGTGGAATCGATCTCTTACGGATTATTACAAAGTTATTACATCAAAGAGGTTGTTTATTATTTAGGTATCACCTAATAGTTGGAAATATTACATAGACCTAAAAGAAAATTAGGCTTCTCAATTAAATTTTGAAATTTAAAAATTGTCTAGTATTATAATGGTAACCATAACCTGCCAGGATGCCAACTTTAGCCTTTATGCACTAACTAACTTGTCGAGCAACCTATGGTGTATTTATATAAACTGTCACAAGTATGATTCACACGTTTTTAATGTAATTTGTTTGTTTTGATATAACCTTCACTATTGAAACATGTTTGTTATTAATGCACCCTTTTATTTATTTATGGAAATGAACTTAAATCACTTGCCTTGAAGACATTTCTGAGGTTTTGATTTGCTTCTTATAGATCTTAAAGTGGAGTCATCTTAAAACAAACCTGAAATGTTAAAATAGGGTAAATAATATCATAAAACCCTGATGCTAATAAATGTATTTGCATGAATACTCATATAATTTTAACCGTCTACACTTGAATAGGGTATTAATTAAATGTTTAAATAAAGTTATATTATATGGCAATAACTTTGTTATTCATGGTAAGTCTACTATTTCAAGGAGTATTACAAACATAATAATAACAACATTTCCGAAATATATTTATTGTAAAATTTATCCATATGGATAAACAAGAAGGAATAAGTAGGTTAGGCAAAGTTATGTCATGAAAAATAGTTTCATATTAATAAAAGAAAAACTTTTAGGCTCTACACGTTAAAAATGTAGCATAATAAGGACAGGTAGGATAGCGAATTAAATAACATCTGGAATTAAACGGCTTGGTAAAGTACGTAACATTATTTCTCAACTATTTTTAAATGGGCTACATAATTCACCAAACATCTTTTGCATTTGAGGTGATACTTGATTGAAAGTCTATTTTGGCTTACATTCAAAGATGTACATCTTCAACTTGTAGAGAGTGATGTCACCCATGTTTTTTGTTTCCGTATGACAAAATATTTACAAAATTTGAAACATAAACACAAAATAAAAATTGTACTTTTCGGAGAGAAAGACATCGTACCAGTGTCACATTTATACTGACAGCCATATTGCTGATGAGTCTGAATATATGCAATAGTTTCACCGTGATTGGTCGAAATTCATCCAAACAACTTTAAGAACATGCCTAGTTCGTCCAATCAGAATCAACTCTTTTCTTGGAGTCTTCTATGAAACTCAATTTTAGCCTATAGATGAGTGAATAGTCTCTTTACAAAGTTCAAGGAATGACTTCTTGATGTCTCTGCTATATGCTGTTTATATTTTTATTTAAATATTTAAAATATTCAATTGTTTAGTGAAACTAAAATTACTTTGGAAAATACTTATTTTAAACTCATAATTATTACTTTGTATGCTTTATCTAGATAATATAAATGTATTAAAATTATAAAAACTATTTCATACTTTAGTGAGGTTAGCGTATAAGAGGCGTAATAATAACAACAACATATATCCTTAATTTGAGTTTTAAGAGATTACTCAATCATTTAAATATTTTACAATAGTTCTAGTTATATTTATATATTTTTACGTTGTAGTTCTAGTTTAAAAAATATACTTTCTTCTTCATTTTTAAATTGAATAATATTTTTTACTTTTAAACTGGAAAATAATTCAAAATGTCCCCCAATCAAACATGAATAATATATTTTGTTTATAATAATAGTTTAGCAATTTAAATACTATAAAATCGAACCTCAACCACATAGTCACAATTGTATCGTTTTAAACTTAATAAAGAAATTAATTTTATATCTACATGTTCTTGGTTTTAAATTTAATAGAATATATTTATTTCAAAACCTAAGTAAATTTAAATATTTAAAATATCATGAGAAAATTATTATAGGTAGTTGATATGTATTTTCCTTATAAGCTCCATTTTTGGTCGTATTAATAATTATTTTCCCTTCCCACCATATTAACTAAAACTATCAAAATAAAACGCAGGTCTAGTTAATAAATCTCTACAACATTTGAATTGCACACGTGAGAATATTGAGAGATGTTAGCGCTATTTGGCTTCAATGTTTGATTACTGGAACTAGAGAGTTGCCAGATTTTTATACATAGACCTTGATCAGACTTAACTGACTTACCCAAAACCTATGACCAAAACAAAGATGGCGACTCCCAAGGTAGCTGGTAAAGCATTTCATCCAAAAAAACGAATTAACAGAAAGACAAAACTTCACTTGGTTTTTGACGGTAATGCAAGGAGGTAATAAAATAAGCCTTTATAACTGTGAACATATCCTGTTTATATTATCCTGAATAATTTTCACAACTTTAACTGGCATTGGGTACCTTCTAACCTAAAAATATTTAAGTTAATTTTAAAATAAGATGCTTATGTTTTTCCATCTCTACATATTTAAACTGTTAAAAGGAGTTTAAGAAAGTAACAAAGGTTTATCACACTAGAGGGTTTTTTTTTGCATACATTCCAATAATTAATTTAAAACTTCATGCAAATATTACTGGAGCTGTCACAGAAAATGACACCATAACTTTAGCCTCGCGCAAAAGCCTTTAATTTTGTCAGGTGTATTTAAAATATTATTAAGTACAAAATGCCGCTCGTATCAACATCATTTGTTTCATGTCCTTGCAATCAGGTTTCTTGTGGCTAACCCTTAATCTGATTCTGATTATTCAGTGTTTAGCATTAAATAATATATATAATTCAGTGTTTACCATTAAATTATATATATAATTATTTTTAATTTTATGTTACCCCTAAGATGTCTTCGCGTACCCCAGGTTGAATACGTAAATGACCTAAGACGCAACAGTTTGACAATGTTTTGCAATTAGAACATTATCTTATTTACTGGAGCTGTTGTGATTGGTCGTCTGAGAATGATTGAGCCTTTGTTACAGGGAGTTCCTGACAGGTTTCCACAAACGTAAAGTTCAGCGACAGAAGAAAGCCAAAGAAGAATTGGATCACCAGTTGAGAGAAGAGAGAAAAAGATTAAAACAGGAGGTAGGACATAAAAAAGGATGAGGGCCCCCTCACTGCAACAAAATATAATTAAAATCATGGCAGGTTATAGGAGTAGTGAAAGACCACAGGAATGAAGTTTGTGAGGAGCATGTTAGCTGTCACGAGGAGAAACAAGATTAGGAATGAAGTTATTCGAGGAAAAGTTGGGGTACAGTGATTACATGAGATGGTAGAGGAAGCAAGACTGAGATGGTATGGCCATGTAATGAGGATGGAAAAAGAGAGAATGCCGAAGAAAATTTTTGTAATTAAATATGTAGGAAAAAGACCACAAGGGAGGCCACAAGATGGGAGGAGCAGATAACAGAAAGTGTTCAATTGAGACGAGAAGAATGGAAGAAATTAAAGGAGGAAGAATGGTGGAAGGACAGAGAAAGATGGAGGCATTTTACTTAAACTGACCCGGCCACAGGCTGGAAACTGTTGATGATGATTATATTATCATCATTCAACGTTTCCGGGTCGTCTGGCACATCCTCTTCCATTCCTGTCGATCTCTCCAAACTCCTCCCTCAGCCACACGTCTCCAGTCCGCTCTTTTAGACTCCATGTCTTTCTGCGCAAGGTCCATCCATCTTGTCCGTGGTCTTCAACCCTTCTCTTTGTTCTGTAAGGCTTTCTAAGGGCTTCTATCATTCTCCATTCTCATCACATGACCTAAACACAGCAACCTTTCTCTTCTGATGATATAAACTTTTAAACCATCCCTAATTATTTAAGTTGTGTTCATCATAAATATTCACAGTAGAGTCGATTACTTTTAAGGTCCTGGGCATAACTTTTGTTGTGAGGATTCACAGAGGCTCTATTTTTTCTGGACTCAAATTGCGATTCCTCTCTTGATATTTTTCAGCGTTCGGGTTGGTATCATGTGTGTGTGAGCATTTTGAAAAAAAAAAAATCTCCATAAAGGTGAAAACGTGGATAGAGAAAGGACAGGACATAATTATAAAGGGGTTTACATGTACTTACAATGAATGTTACGTTGACTTAAAGATAGTCTGGTTTATAAATTTTGAAATAACGCACACACACACAAAATTTAATTTTAAAATAGACAATTTCTTTTTCAAAACCTTTGGCTAGTTACCAATGAAAAGGTGCTTTAATATAAGTTTTGTGTGATTGAGTAGAATTTGGAACTGAAAACAGAAATAATAGAACCGACATTGCCTGGCACTAATATTTAGTTCTATTCCAAACAAACCTACTTACTTCCAAATTAATTCAGATGGAAATAGCAGCTAATTATAAGTTTATAATTGAGAGCATCAATACTTCAAAATAAAAGATATTTAAATTTGTGCAAACATAGAATTACTTTGTTTTTTTAAATAGACCACTACCATGAGCAACATACAATTTCTATAGGTTGACCTTGATGGTCTTGGGGTTTTAACCCAGTCGGGGTCGACGAATTTTTCTTGAGCGATAAATAATAATAATAATAATATTTAGCACCGTGTCTTACTACTTGTTCGGGTTATACGCTTAAGTACTAATTACGCTAATGGATTAGGAATTGGGAGGGTTGAATTTAGAGGAAGTGAACCCGCATCTGCGTGGAGGGAGAGTGGAAAACCATTTAGGAAAAACCACCCCCAGTTCACCTGACCGAGATTCGAACCTCGATCTCCCCGTCCTCGGCGGTCGAGCTCAACACGACTAGCGCGTTAGCCAACTACGCCACCGAGGCGGGTTTGAGCGATAAAAATCAGTAACACAACTTCCTTCCGAGGGGAAGTAAATCCGTCTGTCCCTTGTCGATTGTGGCGTGTAAAAGAACCCTGGAAGGTACATGGAAACTCCTTTCTCAGCCAAAATTGGTGGGCCCTTTTGTTCGCACTAATAGAGATTCTTGTGTGCTGACATGATCAATTGGTTTAAAAAGTGCACGTTAAATACCTCAAATAAATAAAATTAAAATTAAATAAATACAAATTTCCTCATGAAGAATCTTATCTGACAGACTTTACTAGATCTATTTGAACACATATTGATACGTCAAATCATGTGATCTTCAGCCGTCATTTTTGATAGATATTATCAATACCTATAAAATAACAATAATAATATAGTAAAATGTTGATTGTAAACAAATATATTTGAATTCTAAGAGACTCTTTGTATGAAGATTGGACTGTACGTGATGTGTAT
The DNA here is from genome assembly GCA_902151455.1 of Timema bartmani. Lineage (NCBI taxonomy): Eukaryota > Metazoa > Arthropoda > Insecta > Phasmatodea > Timematidae > Timema > Timema bartmani. The sequence goes on along the minus strand of CABFWB010001135.1, from coordinate 68,240 downwards.
TTCCTCCCCCGTGTAGACCAGAGAGTCGTATAAGAAGTTGGTGGTGTCCCATCGCCCAATCCCAGAGCTGGAGGAGTTTGAAGCCAAGGAGTATGACCTTGAAACCCACACAGTGAGCATCCTGGAAGTGTCTGCCGCGGATCTTGCACAGAAGAACAACTGGATTGGCGTCAACAAGGTGACCTTGTATTTTGGCAGTTCCGGGGCAAGGACCCTCTCTACCTGGACACGAGAATCAAACCTGGGACCTTGTTCCATGTTCAGGTGTCATTTGTTTCAATCTATCCCAATATATTTCAGGTATGGCTGATTTCCGTAGTTATTATTCATCCCATAAGCCTTGTCTTGCAATAGTTATCTACAAATACTAAAATTATTTTAGCTGCGTTTTTTCTTAGTTTGACACTTTTTTTTATGCCTTGCGTCTTACTACCCATCCATGCTACATTTACATTACTGGGCCAGGAACGGGAAAGTTTGAATTAAAAGGAACCAGCATTTTTGTGGAGGTATAGTGGGAAATAGTCCAGGAAAACAATACAGAGTACACTCGACTGGGATTCTAACCTCAATCTTCTCGTCATCGACAGTCCAGTTTATTGCTAGATTGACGCCTTATACCATGTGGCCACCTAAGCTGAATTGAATGGTTAGTTCTTGGGCCTGGCAGTCTAATCGTTATTTCACAGCCATCGAGCCGAGTCAATATCTCACATGGGGTTCAAGATGGGTTTGCAAGAGCAGTGCTACCTACACCCACCCCAACATACCATTCTCATGACATCTCGTCCTGCCCTCTCCTAGAGTCCTCATCTTCCAAACTCTCTCTCGATCCTTAGGACTGTTGCGTGTTTTGTAACAATTAACAAACTATACAATCCAATCGATCTTTCAGGTCCAATACGAAGAGGTGAAAGTAGAAAACGACGACAGAGATGACGAGGAAGAGAAAGGGACTGTACCAGGGATGGAATTCAGGACCGAGAAGGATGTGCGGAGGGTTATCAAGAAGCAAGCCACCAAACTAGTGCAGAACAGTAAAGCTTTCCAGACAAAGAACAAGCTAGAAAGACAGAAGAACAAGAAGAAATCCATGAAGCAGAAAAACCAACGAATAAAGTTGCAGTCAAAGAACAAGAAGGGTAAAAGAGGTAAAAAGAATAAATGAATGAATGTTCCATAGAACGATACACATTTCTCGGCTGTTTATACGTCTGAAGAAGAAACAACAAAGGTTTGAAACGTTTTTTTTAAACGAACTGGTCATAATAACATGACATCAATGTATTGTTGCTTGAATAAAAAAATAATGCAGTTATCAGTAAGTTTTATCACTACCTTAAACATTTTACTTGATTTAAAACAAATTTTTTCATTAGTTTCACAGCATTTTGACTCATATAAGTGGTCATTAACATAAATAGTAATATTGCCACAAAACTCCCTGAAACCACATTTAGAAACCTTAAAACTAAGCAGTTAAATACACTAGAGTCGTGATTAGCCGGCCCGGTTCTAAAAAAACATTTACTGAATTTATAATGTAATCCATTTGACATACTATTTTCACTTGTTCTTGCTTTGTAGATGATGTTCCATTTCCAAAATAAAGTACTGTATTGTAAATATTTTAAAAATTTATTTCTCGTTTAACTTTTACTGTCCCCCTCCCTACAATTACTGTATCCTTATTTTACATCACAATCAGAAAATAGGCAGATGCTATTAAAACAAAGTTAAATGTTATGTGCTAATTAAAAAAAAAAAGTGGGCAAACCCAGACTGAAAATTATTTACACTCTGATTTCATACTATCCGGCCCGGAATGCCGCCACTTTAGGCCGGATGATAGCAACTAGTGCAAACCTAAAAGCCAGGAAGAATAGAAAGTAAGTTATGTCACTTCTTGTAAAAAGGAACTGCAGAGTCCCCCAGCACTAATCAGAGATATAGACATTGTATTCTTATCCAGCTCGCATTGAGCTGCCATCTGGTTAGTTTCTCGACATATAGACTTGGCCAGAAGGAGTTTACATGGTGGCTACAGACAGGGAAAACCTGGAAAATTCAAGGAATTTTTGGATGACAGGGAAAACAGGGAAATGTCAGGGAATTAAAAATATGTCTAAAATATCCCATTAATTTCGCCAACTAAACACTAAAACAAAAGTTAATACCTAAATAAAATAACATTTTAATTTTTAAAATAACAGATAAAACTGTTTGTTTAGTAGATACAAACTTTTTTTAATATGTGATCAACAACCATTAAAACTGGAAAAAAAAGTAGTCAGGGAAAATTGAAAAATGTTGCCTGGAAAAGTCAGGGAATTTTGTAAGATATGTTTTGTAGGCACGCTGAGTTTACTAAAATGCCTTCATCTCCCACCACTATTCTTCCTTCTTTAATTTCTTCAATTTCAAACTTAATAAAGAACAAACAATATTAATAAAATCGATTCTTTATTTTGTAGTTGTGACAGCGAATATATTATACTACATGAGATATTAAATTACAAAGTATCTTACTGACAAATGTATTTTTTTATAACTTGGTACCAAAATAAATAAATGTTTTTTATTACTCAGAGAAAGAAACAAATTTTGTAAACTGCACATGACCACAACCGAAGATGGTTTGTTTCGATTGTATCACCACTTTAATTTCTAAAGAGAACACAACATTTTAGAATCTGTCATTTGTAAAGCATTTTAAGTGAACTACAGAGACTGGTTAAAAAAAAACACATCCAACAATTATTTTTATAAGTTTGTGTTCCAATAATGTGAAAAAAAATTGTTAAAAGAAAATCATAACTAAAATTAAATTGTTTGTTATGAAAGTTTTGACTGCCAAAATGTGGTCTTGCAGTTGGCGTATGGATACATGGCAATATTCCCTGTCACCACCTCTCCTATCGTAGATACCCTATAGCTCCATCAAGACTCCTTGCAGCGGTGTTATGTTGGCGGATCTGCTACTTGTCCTCCTTCTTGTACCTGGTCTGAGCCCGCCCGAACGGACAAAGCGTGTTATTAAGACAAGTGCCGCAGAGGGGGTTAACGGGGCGGCAAATAGTTTGGCCGAAGCCCACCAGGAGATGGTTGATCTCCTGCCATTCCTCTCTGGGTAGCCAAGACTCGAGCGCAGCCCGAGTGCGTTCTGGGGTCTTGGTGGGTTTGGGGACCCACCCCAGGCGGTTTGATATCCTGTGCACGTGGGTGTCCACACCTGGGAACAAGGGGCACTTTAGTTTAGCACCCGTTTGGGTTGTACACAATTCAACCGACCCAACAAATGCAGAAGAGGAGATTACAAATTTTCTAAACAAACCCATACCCATAGTGCTAATATTTTCAGTTACTTGAAAGACCTAATCATTTACCCAAATCTGAGCGAGGTTGCAATAAAGTATAATGTTTCTCCGAGAGGCTGTTCCACACAGCACAGGTGGTCTGATCTGTGCCCAAAAGAGAAACAGGCTGGATCCTGACACAGTTATAATGTTGGTTTTCCTAAACAATAATTTGCAGTTGGGAGAGAAAGTTTGATTTAAAAAAAAACTTTGAACATTAAGGACAACTATTATGTATTTCAGAAACTTGTCTTGGTTTTATTTATGTGTTACATTTATAAAATAGTGTTATTTAATAGTTATAGTCTAATATTGGTGAAGCATCTTCAAATATCTAGTAGTCTGTTGATTGTGGTTTGGTAATTATGTGTCTTATCTTAATATAGTGCATAAATTCGACAATATTAAAAAAAAAATTAATGTCAGAGTAGTTAATCCTATCTACTGGGTTTGTATCAACTTTAGTACCGATATCGTATATCGTGAGAAAATGGTGGTATCGGTATAGAGTATAAAAAAAACCTGGTAATGACCCATTTCTAATCACAAACAATTTTTTTCTAAATAAACCTATTGATTTTAATATAGGATGTGATGAGAGTTTAAATTTATTATTAGATTAAATTATTTGTGAAACTTTCTTCTTTAATTAACTCTGATACTCACTTTGGTGGCTGCATAGACTAAGGCATCGCTTTTATGTTGGACTAGACTGCTTAGAACCAGGAGATCGGGGTTCGAATCTCGGTCAGATGTATTGAGGGTGGTTTTTCCTAAATGGTTTTTCACTCACCCTCCAAGCTAATACAGATCCAGTTCTTCTAAATTCAACCATTCAACCATCTTCATCTACCTGAGCAGGTAGTATGACACGGTCATACGCTACTAGTTAAGTTTCTACCGTCGTGAGTAACCGACGATGGAGGAACCAACCCAGGACTGACCTATGCCGGTGAGGGTGTCCCAGGCCACACTCATGCAGAGGTGCGCCATCTTGGGCCCCACTCCAGGCAGTTGACACAGTTTATCCACGGTATCTGGTATATCCTCATCGTACCGGTCTCTCAGTATCTGCGTTGTGTTTCTGATGTACTTCACCTTAGTCTGTGGAGAGGCGACACATCATCAGCTACACTGCACCACTTGGGAGTCCCCCGGGAATTATTGATGAACTACAGACTGACCGAGGACCCGCAACGGCCACATTACCAGATATGAGTTTCACTCTACGAGACTCGACAAACGACGTGAAACCCATTTTGTGTCAGAATCAATTAAACTGGTTCGCATCAACAGTTGACTTACCCGCTTTGGTGGCCGCATGGTCTAAGGCGTCACTCTAGTCATAGAATAATCTTCCAAAAATGGGGAGATCAGGATTTAATCCTGGATGGGTGTATTGAGGGTGGTTTTTCACTAAATAGTTTTCCACTTTCTTTCCAAGCAAATGTGGTTACACTTCCTCTAAATTCAAACTTCTTAATCCTTAACACATTAGTGACATAATTAGTACATAGGCATACAACCGGAACGGGTAGTAATTCGCACGCGATGAACACAAAAAAAGTTGACTCATGACAATCCTCTTTCGTATTTTTCAGCGAATCGTTTCTGTAATAAAATGTAGTGCACGCAACGTTGAAACATCACCACGATGAACAACCGGCGATTTCCAAAACAGGGAGATCACGATATCAATAACAGGTTGTACGATCATTGCTTCTACCGTCACATTATTATGAATCATAAATATCACATGCATTTCTAATTAATTTTCATAGAATTTTAATTTTTATTGATACGTGCTTGAAATATATCGTATTTTTTTTAAATGCCATTTTGAAAGTTGAATCAACAAGGATTTCCTTGATACTAAATGTCTATGATTAAAAATATATCCAGAGTAGTCTGGAGTTGTTTATGTAACTTCAGATAAATAAGAACAAATTAAATTATTTTTTTCCAGAGGAAAAAAGTTTACAAAGCGTTTGTGCCCTAGTGTTGTGCCAGGACCACCAACCTAATGTTCATGTAGTAGTAATAGTAGTAGTAATATACCTCAGTTTTAGCTTCTTTGGTGCTGACTGACAGCTCACAGCTGACTTCTGACAGTCAACAGTTAGGTATATACCTAAATTTTAACTCTCAGAAGTGACAACTGCTAAAGACATGTTTTTTGCAGATCATATGGTTCGGCGTAGGGACACATAATTTGGTCTGGTAGCTTTTCAAAGCCGTCAGAAGTGAGCTGTGAGCTGTCAGTCAGCACCACAGAAGCTAAAACTGAGGTATAGTAGTAGTAATAGTAGTAGCATAATCATCATCACCGTGTCTTACTACCCGTTCGAATTATATGCACTTACGCTAATGTGTAATGGTAGGGTGATTGTGAGATGAAATGAAGTACCTACAGTTTAACGTGGGATCCGAACCACGGTGAAGCCCTGGCATTCCACACATTCACAAGTTGTGATTAATACACGTCTTGTCAGAGGTGAAGGAAGGGTAAATCTGTGCCGGGACCGAGGATTGAACCCCGGAGCCCCAGGTCACCTTCATGTAATGTAAAGATACACAAAGAATGTAATCAGGATTCACATAATGTAACAATTTGGGCAAAACATAGACAAAGAATGTAAGCATTTGATAATAAATTGTTTACTAAAATTTAACCCAAGCATTTGCAGTAGAAGCTTTACCGAAGCTAACAAATAAAGAGTAAAGAGACTACGATGTTTTATAGTTAGCAAGAAGAGGACAAACTAACCATATCCACTACTGCACATTAAACCAACAAATGAAGTAATAAATAGCCCTGTTGCTCACAACATGAATGGCTGGCAGGGAAACGTAGCGTGAACATTCTCCCTGGACAACTCTTTATGTTAAAAGAATGTTAAGTTAACTACATCGTAATGGTTTCCATTTAAAAACATAAGAACCTTGACGTTACACTATGTTATGTGAACATTAAGTTGATTGTTATTCCTGTATTAAGGAAGTGTTGATTCACTAACGAGTTGAGTTGGGGTCGAATCCACTATTTTACAAATCCGAATATCCAATCTACCTTGGAATCCCAAAACTTGGGAAAAATTATGAACATAAGAGGAAAGATAATTATTATAAAATTATATAAAATAGTAACTAAATGTTACATTCTTTCTTATAATCCATTCATTATAACATTCAGTTAAGTGTTAAATTACTGGTCTGGGGTCTGGTTGTTAAGTTCATCCTATAATTATAATTGTTCTGAACCATCAATAAGCAGTATTACAGCCCTGAAACAAATTTTACTATAGATTTTTTTTTAAATAGGTTATTTTTAAGGATTTGAGTCTCGGATTTGAAATTTTCTCAAATCCTTGAATATCCTTAAGGATTTGAGGTCCCTAATAACGAGTTAACAAAGAAATACTAACAAATAATACTAGCAAGCCAGGGTTGTTTGCAGTCGGCTAGTTGGTGGTTACTTCCGGAGAAATATCTCATCGTTAAACAACAAACAGACGTAACCACCGCGTGAATTCACCTTCCAAAAGCTGACAGGAAAAATTAACTTCCCAAGTGTCTCGTCATCCGTCTGCAGAATGTTGGGGACTGACAGTCCATGTTGGCGCAGTCTCTGCATGGCGGCAAACGTCATCTGGTCTTTGGTCTGGCTGGAGAGCATCAGCGACACCAGTGACTGGTACCGGCGCACCTGCGCCAGAGAACATGGTTATGTAATCTGTGGAGGTAGTGGAGTACAGCAGGGGTGGGAAACCTGCAGCCTTTAGGACACACGTGGTCTTTTAGCTTATTTTGTCAATTATGTATCATCTTTTATAAATTATACATTCTCAAACAGTATTATAATTATTTAAAACCCGCTTCGGTGGCCGCATGCCTAGGGCGTCACTCTTGTAGAATACTAGACCGATGATGACGGAAAGATCGCCAGGTTCAAATCTCGGTCGGGTGTTTGGGGGTGATTTTTCCAAAATGGTTTACCAGTCTCTTTACACAAGCGCAGGTACACTTCCTCTAAATATAACCTTTATCATACCTTAAAAACCATTATCGTAATTAGTAGGCCTACATAAGCATACGTAACCCGAACAGGTAGTAAGACGCAAAGCTAAAAAATCATCATTTTTTTAATAAACAAGTAACCGCTCTTATCGATATAATATGGTTGGTTCATTACTGTAGGCCTACTGTACATGAAGTGTCCTGCGGCCTTCCAATGCTAAAAGGTTCTCACTCGCTGATAGCCAATGTACCTATTTATACTTGACGTCACCTGAGGACGGCTGTACCTTGGGAGGCGCGTCTTCATCCATGCACTTGTCGCAGCCCATGTCATCCACCGGTGCATCGCAGCCCTTTCTCATCTCCCGGATATTATCAGCCACTTGTACCCAGTCCCGGGGCTCCCACCTTGTCTTCTTGTCGGGCACATCCCTGTCCTTAGTTTCGGGAGGGCTGAAATAAGGCGAAGTCTCCAGCTTCGTATCCTCGTACTTTATCTTCAAATGGCGCCGCTTTCCGACACCTTTCAGTGGGGCCTTGACCCTGTTGATACTACTGGACCCGCCTTGAGTTATTTTCATTGGTTCGTTGACAACATCGATCAAAGAATCGTGTTCTGTTTTTATCTCCTTCAGTCTGGTGCTAGAGCGGGTTGTATAGCTTTTGACAGAATCGACAACATTTTTTTCTACGGCGCTCAGTAGCTCTACCTTTTTCCTTATTGAGGAGGCCATGTTTACAAGAACTTGGTAAATAGTAATGTTGTCAGCAGTAGGTAAATAGTAATGTTGTCAGCAGTAAATAAAAGGAGTTTGTCTTTAACCCTATTTGTATAACAAAAACTACCCGCCGCGTGACGTAATGATATAAGCGAGAAATTTTTATTTTTGATATTGGTTTGCTTGGAGTTACAGACTCTCAAACATTGATTTATTTAAAAATAAATTCTCTAGAAGTGAAATAATTCCCCTCCCATTTAGACTTTTATAATTATGTTAGCTGAATACATTTATTTTTTAATAATTAATAGTACTATTATTTTATTTTATCTGTTTCATAAAGCTAAATAGCTACGTTATTAGGATCCAAAGGGTTTATATATCCAACTGACTGGATAATTTTGGAAAACGCAAACCCACCCCACTAGCTACATTCTGTTCACCCTGCAGCCAGACAAATCCCGGAGTGGTTCTCAATCTTATTCTTTCTTTTATAAGAAATGTATTATATACAAAACATAAATATACAAATACAAAGATACACTTATAGATTAAAAAAACCCAGCACACATCAAGATTGAATTCTCGAACGCAAACCACCACAGAAATTAAAAATAAAGGGTGTATTTGTAGGACCCTGGCACGCTTATAACATCTATGGCTTATAAAATACTCTTACATGGGAGAAGGGGAGGAATTAAAAAAAAATCCCCATAGCACATATGTTTACAGCACACTATTTTTCACGGGAGCCCTTGAAACACACTAAGCGTCTAAGTTAGCAACACTGCGGAAAAAAAGGTCATGCACATGCGCAGAAACTTCTTTTAATTGAGCAGGAGATGCTAATTGAGCTTTTGTGTAAGAAATGACAAGCTCAATTCCTAATTAATTACTCAAGTATTTTATTGATAATAATTAAACCCAATTGGAGGGAATAAAAGCCTTCAAACATTTTTCTCCTATTTATTTTTCAAAATTACTATTGAATAAAAATACAGTACTTTTAATTATTTTTGTATCAACGATAACCAGAAGCTCCAGAATAGAAGGGTCAGAGAGGGCTTGAGCAACCTGTTTTTATCTTGAGGGGAGTTGGGAGTCATCCAGAATTTAAAATTGTACCAGGTTAGGACCTCCAAGCCCCACTCAGTTGAGCCCCCTCCCAGCCCCAACCCATTTTCAAAGAGCTTCCGGAGTCCCTGACAATAACATAAAGTTAGGAATTTTGTGGTGTACTAGTGAAATTCGCGGCACAATGATGTGCCACCCTTTAAGAACTCAAGGCCGTAGCCAGCCAATAATTTCAGGGGGGGTTGGTGGGCCCATCCCCCAATTGATGGAGGCTAAAAAAAATTCTAAATAAAAAACTGTTCTAGAAGCTATCTGAAGTGTTTTTTATGGCAACACTACCGCCTAACTATCGGAGACTAGGACAAATTCTAATTATTAAACAGCTCTAGAAGTTCTAAAAAGTGTTTCTTTTTGGCAACACAACCCCCTAACCGCCAAAAAATAGGAACAATTCTAAATATTAAACACCTCTAAAAGCTATCTGAATTTTTCTTTTATGACAAAATAATACCATAACTGCCGAAGGCTAGAAAAAATTCTAAATAATAAACATCTCTGGAAGCTCTCTGAAGTGCTTTTTATGTTAACACAGCCCCCTAATTTGTACTTGTACCTTAATTTTGATATTGTTTGAACCATAGATAAAGCCATATATATTCTGTTCATAAAATTTCGGGGGGTGGGGGGAGGGTTTGAACCCTGAAAACACCCCCCTGGCTACGGCCTTGTAAGAACCACTGGAGTATTGCCATTCATTATAAGTTACTTCATAGTATAACCCGTGAAGGTAGGCTTGTTTCCTTACAGGATGTACGGAGCGTACCAAACAAAAAGAGGTGTCATTTCCATTGTGAATAACCCTATCAACTAGAGGAAGAATATCGTTTATTCGTATCATTTTGTACAGTGCGTCAGCATAGATGGTGTAAATGTATTTTTTTAAACTTTCCAAATCTATGTGCAAACTCATAAATAGTTAATTAAAATCTCAAATAACATTTTAGAAATGTTGACGAACATTTATTCTTGGATACAAGGCATAGAGAACATCTTATGACGTCACATTATCCCCCTTGCTCAGGACGGAGAGGTAGCAGAAGGCACCACAAGCAGGCATGGGTTGTGGCACTAGGAACTTCCCGGAGGCTGGTGGGCGGGGTAGTCGAGGGAGGGGCTTCCTGTGGGAATCCGTGTCTGAGCTGCTCATAAACTCTGTCTCGTCCGACAATATATCATCTCCATCATCATAGTGGCCCTGGAAAGGAGAGAAAACATTGATACGTTGTAACCAATTAGTTATTCAAAGTGCGGATTATTGAATAGGATTTTATAAATTGGAATATAGGTTCGTCAGAAATACAAAACTCAACATGATTCAGAGGTCTGATATAAACCTGTGTTTAAAGAAATCAAATAAGTTAATATACTCATCGAAAGAGTGAAGTTTTTAAATCCTATTTGGGTCCCCTTAGTTGGTTTTTCTTCCACTATCCATACAAATGTTGTTACACAAATACACACATACATAATCATGTCGTTACCTTATGTGGTAGGCAAGAAACTATGCATATAGCTAAAAACCAACTACATACTTAATCCATCCTCGCTAAATTTCTCCACACTTCTCTATCCTTGCATACTCCCTTCGCTTCAACATCATCCATACACCGAATCATACATGCTATTTATTATTAAAATTCTAAATGTTTCTCTTTTTCACAAATTTGTCTATAACATTTAACTACGTCTTACATGGTTTAGGGCCTAGACCTACCCCTTCCTTTCGACCCACACACTCTACCTACATATATTTGCTTGGTCATTCGATCCACACTCATCTTCTCAACATGCCCAAACGAACGTAAGACGCTTCTTTCTCATTGACCTATTGGATTCCCTTTCAAACCACACTCTTCCATCATCCATTAATTACTGACTGTCCATATGAGATTTTACAAATAGAGTTCTGAGATATCTCATTCCGACCGCATTCGCTTTGCTCTTGTGTTTCTCATGACAAACCCACGCTTCACATCCCTACAACATATGTTAGACGTCTTATTAACCTCATATCATTAGTATCTCTAATAATAAACATGACAAGAATTGCATAGAAAGAAGTTCTTGAAAATAATTTTAAGTGTTAAAAATTTTGAGCTATAAAATATTTAAATATTAAGATAATTATATATTTAAAAAAAAGAATTGGGAGCAAACGTACAACCAAGGCCCTGGCAAGAGGTCCCTTGGGTGGAACCCTCCTGAAAGGACTCCTTAGCTCACCACTCTGCAGATTCGTCACCAGATAAAACATGAAGTCATTTCTTAATCGCATCTCATCTGTGGAATAGCTGCATCCCTTCAGCTTCTCGACCCACTGATACACTAGGTGTCTCTCTACGTGACCAAAACCATAAACAAATAAACATGTGTGGCTCTGAAGCATATAAATAATATTGAATGGGAACTTTTACACTATATATGTCTTAATTGGACAGTTCATAAAATCTAAAGTAAAGAGAATCAACATGTACTGCAACTAATAATCCTCAAATGACGCCACAGCCAGATAAATTTTTTTTAGAAGTGATCGGCTAAGGGAAATTGGCCAAGGATGTGAGTCTGTGTGAGTAATACGTTTATTGCTAGGTCATGTTGAGTTTCTTACAGAATATAATATTTATATCATAAACTTTTTATTCAAGCAAATAACAATTAACTTAAATTAATTTTATATTTATAAAATCAAAGAAGTCAATGCTATTAAACATTAAGTTGAGAAATTAAATGCAACAGAATGATAGATGGTAGGAATACTTACGTGCAATAAATTGTATGTCCTTTTAATTTAATTTGCCAGTTACACATTTTTGAGCCCTCAATCTGAGGACTCATTTTTCATTTTTATAGCATCTCTTTGAAAGTTTGACAAATAAGCTACGAACAAAATAATCATTCTAAGTTTAAACTACATTTAAAGCGATTATATCATTTGATTTACCTTTGCTTGTTCGCAGATTCCCAACCATCGTTTTAGCCAAAATCATGTTGTGGTTAAAGTTACGATTTAACTTTTCCACTTGAGTGGACATCTTAACTTTCGTGATCTCACGAGTTCCTTTGTAATATTAAATCTTCAAGAATATTTACTGGGCTGTAATAATGAATATGTCAATGTTATTACACAAATAATTATGGAAATTGTAACGTAGACCTATACAAAAAAAATATGAAAATGGTAGAACAATTTGGTCCATTATTATGTATTATACAATTTTTTTTAATATCAGCTTAGATGCTTGTGCTAATATTTGATTCAATCTAATACTTACCGGAAAACCTTTGATATTAATTTTTATTGATGCTTGAAAATATTATAGTGAATTAAAATGTTCTTAAAAGTTGTTGATATATTTTAATTATATAGAAAGATTAATTAAAACGCGTACAGATTTAGACTAGTTAGATGTCATTATGAATGACTCCACAATGTATGCAAGAGTAATTGTTATCGTTGTTTTAATATATTTTCAAACAAAAAATATGAGATTGCACATGTTATATACTAATCTTGTCTAAGAGGTAATAACATAATGGGTTTATCTTATTATACATACACCTACATATGAATATAGTCCAACATCCATCAATCGAATGGAACATTGATTTGTTAATTGACAATCTTTTATTTGAATGTGTTTAGTAAATATTATGTGTATTTTAAAATAGATTTATTTTACTACAATAAGTTCACCAAACAATTACAAATCAAGACGTTTATTATAACTGAAACACAATATTTTAAAACTGTTAGGTCATTACAAAATAACTACAAAAGACTAAGCACGAACAAAAACACGATACATTAAATATTGTATTGTAGTGAGAAAATATATTTTATAACAAAACTCAGGTTAATAGCTATATAATACATCAAAATGTAGCAATAGAATGCTATCCGAAGAAATCGCCTTTAGCTTTTCTTTCATAACAGCCGATCACCTGGAAGAGTAAACATAAAATAATGTTAGTTATTAATAGGATAGGAAACAGTAACACTAATAATATGGCATATGAAAAGCTATGTTGAGGTTTTATTACATACTGTGATGTTTAAATAGTTTAATAGTCCAAAATTAACTAAATTTTATTGGCTTTGCTTATGTTAATGATTTTGTTGGATTAATAAGACTACATTTTGTTAGAAAAGCTTGTCTGTATGAAAATGACATCAGCTGTGAATAAAGACGTCAACTTTTGGTTTTAACTATTACCATGGCTATAGACTTTTTTTTTATAAAGAAACTCGAAGATCGATGTTTTAGACATAGTTCAAGTGGTTTGAAGTCCTTTACAATGACAAAGCATAAATTCACCAACTAGCATCGAGACAAAGGTATTCCACGTTGGTGGCTTCAGTATAATTTTACTAACCTGTTTCTTTTTTTACCTTTTGACTTGATAATCTCTGGCTAAACCTCTATGTTCTAGTTCTAGGCAGAGCGCAGCTACTTCTTCGCTCATGTTGTCCCGCCTGGAAATAATGTGTTAAGAGACTTTTTAACTCTAGACAAAACATTACACTATAAGGCGACATGTACTGAAACACCTATCACTGTTGCCTTTAATGTCGTCACGTTATCTACAACTTATTGGTCTCGTTCACCGTCAGGAGAGAGACTGGTCATGCACAGGGGTTTAAATAAACTTCAGTGCAGTGTGTGGTTTACTTTGATGATGAGCATTATTGAGATTCACACAGCAAGCAGTTTAATAATACTAGATTCGCTATAGGGTATATTTCGTTCAGTTTGGATTTCACTAATCATTTAATATTTTAGTACTTTACTAAAATCACTTGGACTCCTCTCCTTATGTACTTCTTGTTCCTTTATGTAGATAATTTCAAATGACAAAGCTTTTCCCTTTCACTGTTCTACTTTGAAAAAGAAATTCTCGATATATATGACTACGTAACTTCCTTCGATTTTATGTTGTTTCATTTGACTAAAGTCATAAGCTACTAATTACTTTTATTCATAAAATGCTGAATAGAACAAAGAAGGTAATGTCTAGCACCATGACTAATGTGTTATAACTTGAACAAACACAATATCCCAAATTAATGGTTGATTTATAATCCATGTTTATGAGAATTATGACTCACTCGTCCCTAAGTTGCAGGGCGACCATGGCCAGCTCCACATTCCTGTCGTTCAATTCCTGCTCGTGGTCACAGGCTATGCACTGCGTCTCTTGGTTCTGCCTCCGTAGCTCTTGAAGCTGCTCTTGCATGCGCTCATTCGCCGTCTGAAACAAATACAGGTCATCATGGGTTTGGGCCAAAGCAATGCTACGAATATAGATTTCTAAACATTACTATCCCACACTTAAACTCCAAATCACAGCGTTGATTGATGACTTTTGTGGATCCCAAGGACTAAACATGGCACCCAAATCAAAATTTCTCAAAGGTGGTTGATTAGTATGAGGCGAGTGGAAATTCTCCAAAAGGATCATGTTTACCTATAGCTATTACACTTACCCTTAGTCTTTTGATGTGTTGTTTAAGACACTGAAGTTTGTGGAAATATTTCTGCCTCCAAGCTTTGGCTGAATTCTGATCTTCAACTCCCTGAACAGTAAATAATGTTATAAAAAGTTATTCAAACTTAAAATTTCCACTCTATTTTAATTGTAAGGTGTCCCTACCACAGATATATGTTGTCATACATGGTTAGGTATTGATATATTGTTATAACGTTTCTTAGGCTTCCTTCAGATCCAAGGTAGCTCTATGTAAATTATATGTTTGACAAATTTGCACCTTATATTAAAATCAATAGGCTTTGACATGTTGGTTCATAAGCCGTGATATATTCCATTTCAACTAATTACCATGATATTTACTTTATTTATACCATCGGTACTTTATGGAAGAATTCTACAGTTGTCCAGCAGTGCATCTATCATCGAGATAGGCCTATAGACACTTTGAGAAAAATTCCATATTTAAATTATAAAGCTACATCCATTCAAGTCTTTAGCGACGCTTCCCAGCAACCATCTTTCTGGCAAAAAAAATAAATAAATGGTACGGCACACCGCACAGACTTTCTCTCTCTTTCTATAAACTCGTAAGATTTCTGAACGGAATTCATCAAAATCTCGAGTTCGATTTTTTTGACGATCACAATACTTTCTCTACCTGTAAGATAGAGAGAAAGTAAAAAGTGGCATGTCTTTGACGATTTGGTTATTTTAGTAGATTAGAGAATTGCGTGAAGGCAAGATTATTATTTAACATATTAATGGTAACATAAACAATATATATGTATGTTTCTAAGTATGATTATAGTACCCTACCAAAACTGATCTTTAAAAACGTATTACGCATTAAGTTTGTCTTACTCCCATATAATTGATGGTGTGATATTACATACATTATGTAACGTTCTAGGGTTGAAAATGATAAGATGAAAGTCCGTATGAGAGAGCTGGTTAGTGTAAGTACTAACCGGGGAGGTGGTTGAAGTTCCGTCTGTCTTACGGAAGAGGTTATGTATGTAGTTCTTGTTAGAACTGTACTCCTTCCAATCAAAGTTGGGCGCCACCTTCTTGAGCTCCCGTTTGGCCTGGGCAAGTCTCGTCAGCATCACCTTCCGCCACTCTTCGTACCTTTCCCTCAATTTGATCTGGTCTCGGGCCATTTCATGCTCGATGTCTTTGCTCTTCGAACTTTATGTAGCCGGGACAATAAACAAATACAATCATCGAATCACATCAAGGGATTGAGTTTCTATCTTACTGGTATAAAGATGGCCCTTAACCATCGTATATTTGCAGAGATAGTAAAACCGGGGGTGGAGAAGAAGGCGAGCAAATCAGAAAACTTACATTTATTATTAATCTAAATTAACATTTTAGCTCTTATGCATCCATTACTACCAATAAATTATATAAGTAGATTTTAAAACCATCCTATGTTCAAAATTGTGATTGCCTCCATCATCATTTAAGCTCCACAATCTTCATAGGGTGTTTTTTGTATTCTAAGCCACCACCAACAGAAAGTGGAAACGGGACAGGAGACTACTTTGTGAGGACAATGTTAATTACCTGTAAACTTCATTAAGGAGTTGTCGGAAGTGAAGCATCTCCTCGTGCATGATCTTCTTGAGAACCTCGCCCTTGTCGTAAGTGTGGGGAGACACCGTAGCCACCATCTGGGTTAGCGTGATAGTGTCCCCGAGGTCATCCACCTGTTGGACTATGGCATCCATGTCTTCTTTTTGTACGACCTCCAAAGGACGGTCAGAGAACTGAGATGCCATGTCCAAGTGACTTCTGACAGGAGGACAAGGAGGACACGAGATGCCGGAAGGGCGTGGTGGAGCAGAGCTGACCGGATAATAAGAGGGACATAATCTGACAGGAGGGCGAGAAGGGCCTGAACTTCTAGGACAATAAGGAGGGCACGAGAGGCCGGAAGGGCGAGGGGGAGCAGAGCTGACCGGATAATAAGAGGGACGTAATCTGACAGTAGGGCGAGAAGGGCCTGAACTTCCAGGACAATAAGGAGGGCACGAGATGCCGGAAGGGCGTGGTGGAGCAGAGCTGACCGGATGATAAGAGGGACATAATCTGACAGGAGGGTGAGATGGGTACCTTGCAGGGATATGGTGTTGTGGCTGCCTCAGGGTGATTCGTTCCTTCTGTGAGAAAACATCGAATCATTTGAACGTTAAACCCTAAATACAAGCCATTATTTTCCAGTTTTACTTTCAATAACCTTAAGAATCACCCTCAATTTTGTTGTCAGTTACTTAAACTACCTTACCTAAGAATACAGGATTATGAGGTTGAATAGTGTTACTAGTGATTATTCATGAATTAAACTACAGTATACCTTATTTTTGTGATGCAAAATATTCAACAAATCAATATTCACCAGAATCTCTTGAAGAGGTCGCAAGCTAGTCAGAGGAGGATCCTGAGTGAAAGGGTAGATTAGTTTCCCACGCCGCAGCATATATGAGAGGAACCTTGCGTATCTGTTGCGGATATTCTGCGAAGTGGTCATCTGGTTTTCTGAGCATAACTTGTCCACCCATTTTTGGATAAGATTCTGCTCTGCATCAAACACAAACACAAGGGAATTGCCGCTTTTTAAATGGGAACACCAGAAGATTAACATTTCCAAACAAATTTATATAAAATTTAAAACCTCACAGTGTCAAAACAGATCAATATGGAAACATGTAAAGATTATTTTTAAATAATTGCCATTTGCTTTGCTGTATCCATTCTGGCAACAAAAATGCTTTGTTCTTGTTTGTTGTGTTGTTCAGTGCTAATTTTCTTACTCTAATTGATTGTTATTTAAAGGAATTCATGTTCTAATTTATGAAATATACATAAACTATATAGGGGGGAAAACGCCCCTAATTCAGACTTTTGGGGTTTATCCTGAGTCCTACCAAGAGTAAAAATTGTTACGTTGTTTCTAAAAGGCGTAAAATTTTAGTGACATTAATTTATATTACTTACTTATTTTCTCTATGACATTAGGAACTCGAATTTCATTGCCGTACATACAAAAGTATGCCACCTATCCCTAATTTGAGCTAGTTCTATCCAGTCCACCTCATTCCACTAAAATAAATCTAGTGCTCATGGTGAGTACGATTACAAGTTATTTTAATACCACTAGGACTCCAAAAGTCAACTTAGCTTACCCACTAAATTAAACGTACTCACCAACAGGTGTGAACAAAGACGAAAACTTATAAATATCTTTTAGCGCAGAATCATACTCTGTAGCAAGTCTGTCCGCCATTTATAGTAGGCAGACCAATTATTCGAAATTAACACTCGGGTATTTTTATTCGCCAAGGTGTTTCCCATAGCATCTTGCTGCCAACAACTATCAGCACCAGTTTGTTTAGAATGATATGGCACGAAAATGCTTCTGCTATTGCGAGTTGACAAACAAATATTATATATTACCTAAAATTTTTTTAATAAACGCAGTCTGAAAAATATAACTTTGTTGCCATAGGTACTTTTCTATAACCAGTGAGTCATTGTTAAAATATTAATTATATTGTGCTATTGTTACCGTGAAAGGTAGTAGTAGGCTCACCTTGAATAGTTCCACCATGGGATAGCCTATATAAAATAAAGTCAGAACATATCGTGTAATCTCTTAAAGTTAGATGACTATTTTAGAGGGTAAACGGAGTATAAATCCTCTTTAATATTCTTATGGAGAAGGGCTTTATCTTCGCTCTCTTTCTGTTAACTGTTGCCAAATCATCTCGCTCTCAGTTATGTCCAAAGGTGATGCGCTTGGGTAAGAAGAAACTACTGGCAACATCTACTAACCAGCGTTGCAAAACTTGTCTTATATTCAGGTGAGATTGACCTCACGAAAACCAGCGAATGGTAATGGTGGTTCCCAACTGTTCCCTCAGCGATGATATCCAGTGTAGGATCTGAGCCAGTATGATGTATTATTTAGAACATGTTGTGGGAAAATAGAGTACATCAGTGCAATCTTGTAGTGATAGTTAAACGTACTAGAGCAGGGGTCGGCAACAGGTTGATCGCGCAGCAATGTTCAGTCGATCGCGTAAGAAAACTACATCTTCATGAAAAGGCGAGCTTACCTTGTATTATTTCACTATGGTATAGCTTATAAAATAAGGCCATAGTGTAATAAGTTAAGGTATGACAGCTACATTTCAGGGTAAACGGAGAGTAAATTTTATTTATTTCTTGTAACTTACTTTCTATCAAGGCAGTGACATAAGTAATGGAGGAAAATATGTTGAATTTAAGGAATAAATAAAAGATGACTGTATAGAGAATAAAAAGAATTTAAAGCAAATTAGATAGACGAAGGGTGATCGCGGGATCTTTGATAAACGTAAAAGTCTGTCACGACCCAAAAAGGTTGCCGACCCCTGTATAGAACCACTTTGAACAGCAGTTTTACGAGGAAGGAGATGGGTTGGGGGTAGATAAGGAGAATTACTTGTTTCCGTTGATGTGAAAGTGGCACAATATCAGGGACCACACAACCTTAAAACCACACCAACATATTTATAAGGGTTGAAATTAGTATAATAAAACCAAATCTAGGGAGAAAATTTAAATTTGGATTTTTACCATCTGGCAATTTATGGCATCAGGCAGGGCTTCTCTGGGCAGATGTAGGGCCACCAGTTATCTGCCTCCCTACTCCCCCTCACAATTTTTTTTTAACACCGATCATTTAGGTTATACGCTACCGGTATGTACTATCTACATTAATGGGTTTGGGATGAGTAAGGTGGAGTTTAGAAGAAATGTACTCACATTTGCTTGGAGAGAGAGAGTGGAAGAGTATTCAGGAAAATCCACCCTCAGTAGAGCCGACCAGGATCAAACCACAATTTCCTTGTCGTCGACAGTCTAATCTCTTGCGAGAGTAGCGCCTTGGACAGTGCAGCCACTGAAGCGGGTTTTTGTTTAATATTATTATGGTAGTTTGTACCTAAATACCAATTTTCAGCCATACAAGGTATCAGGGATTGCTCTAAAAGGAAAGTACATGTAATAGTTAATGCTAGAAGCCATGTTTTTATACATACAAGGGTTGATTTTTTTCCCAAACCTTCGTTTGGTTTTCTTCTCCATCAAATTTGATCTGTATAAAGGTACTAAGAACTGACAATTTTGAGTTAAGTCGGTTAATGTGTTAAAGTTATCGTGAGATGTATCCACCACAAAAAGACACAAATCGGTGGAGTTAAACGAAGAACTCGCTTCACTCGTTCCATAAATCAAACCAAATGATTGTTCTTATTTGCTAGATCACCTATTTAAAGATCCTACTGTTGAAGCAAGCAGAACTTTCCCACCCCTGATAACGTTTTCCCTCTCTTTCACCTAAGCAAGCATGCCCCTCCCCCCCTCCCCAAATAATGGGGCCCTGTGCATGCAGACTGTTTGCACACCCCTAAGGGCATATCTGGCATTAGGAACGTGAAAGTTCTTTGTCGCACTTATAAAAGTACACCACCTATCCCTATCTCGAGCTAGTTCTATCCAATCCACCTCATTACACCCTATCCCTATCTTGAGCTAGTTCTATCCAGTCCACCTCATTACACCCTATCTCCTTCACGCCCATTCTAATGTTATCCTCCCATCTGCGTCTATGTCTTCCCAATGGTCTCTTCCCATTGGGTCAAGCAGTTAACATCCTGTATTTGAACAATGTCTTATGATAAGTACAAGATATGTGACTCATCATTATGTAACCTCCTACATTCCCCAGTATCTTCATCCTGTTTTGGACCAAGCGGCCAGTTTTCAAACACCCTAAATTTGTTTTCATCCTGTAAGGTTAGAGAGCACGTTTCACACCCATGGAGAACAGGTAAAATTGTTTAGTATATTCTGTATTTGACACCCCTTGAAAGCAGGCGCAATATCAACAGCTTACTGAACAAGTAATAGCATGCTTTTCCTGACACTATTATTTTACCAATCACCAATTTAATATCGTTATTGCTAGTTAAAATTGTTGCTAAATATTTAAACTCATTAACCCTGTCATATGATATCTTGTTCACAGTGTTCTCTAAATTATTGTCTTCAATTTGTGTTCTCTGTGTGACCACATAGTTAACTTCCCTCTTAACAAAATGTCTGCATTTCTTGCAACATCTTCCTTACTAATGGCCAACACAGCTATGTCTTCTGCGCATCTTAACAGCTGCATTGTACTGTTTAATGTTACTCCTTCTCTACTCTCTTGTATTACCCTAAGAGCTGGTCTCTGGCTTTCAAAACCCAATTGGATGCCCTGGATGTGTTTTTCCATGTTCTCTTCGTGCAAATGGAGTGAATTTTCTCTAAATTGTATCTTTCCCATCCATTTTTCATTAGCTTAATTGATGTATGCATATTACCTAAACATGTACTAAAATGAGGTGACAAAAAAATAGGTTTTTTTAGAGTATCAATTGATGGCTTGATATGTGAAAGTGTGACTTATCGTATTCATTATGAGCTCTTCCTGTTGTTGAGAGTACAAGACACCACACGACGACGTACTATGGATACACCTACACCAGGAATCGACTAAATATAGAACCCGCCTCGGTGGCGTAGTTGGCTAACACGCTAGTTTCGTGTTGAGCTAGACTGCCGAGGACGGGAGATCGAGGTTCGAATTTCAGTCGGATGAACCGGGAGGGTTTTTTATTAAATGTTTTTCCACTCTCCCTCCACGCAAATGCAGGCTCATTTCCTCAACCTTCCCAATTACTAACCCATTAGTGTAATTAGTACTTAATGGTATAACCCAAATGGATAGCAAGATGTGGTGGTAAAAAATAAAACTACTAAATATATGCTACTATCTTCAGGTAGTTCTCGTGGAGGCATATCAAAAAATGTTACAAGTTTTTTACTTTGACAAAATAATTCGATCCACATTCTTATATTAATTTAAATGTCACCTTCTACGAGTTAATATTTTACACCAGATAGAATCAAAATAACTCCATACATGGTACTCTGTGTGGAGGTTTGTCATATTAACAATTACCATTTATTTTATTTGTATCATATTACAGAAAGGATATCACAATACAGTTTTACTAAAATACTTTTATCAATCCAAAAAAAAAACATATCT
Organism: Timema bartmani; assembly: GCA_902151455.1. Classification (NCBI taxonomy): domain Eukaryota; kingdom Metazoa; phylum Arthropoda; class Insecta; order Phasmatodea; family Timematidae; genus Timema; species Timema bartmani. The sequence goes on along the minus strand of CABFWB010001135.1, from coordinate 46,380 downwards.
GCAAAGGAACTTCTTTAATGAAAGTAAAAACCATCAAGTTGAACTTAATGCTTACAAGCTTTCATTTGAGATCATTTCATTTCTAAACGTTGATATCAGCGTCAGAAGTAGTGGCCTGAAACAAAAAGAATAATTAGCACAATTTGATTCAATAGATTAGTTGGAACTACAATAACAACACGACTGATTCACAACTCAATCATAGTGAACTCCGTCACTCTAAAAAAAATGAAAAGGATTTCATACGACCTTATCGAGAATGGGAAATAATAATAATAATAATAATAATAATAATAATAATAATAATAATAATAATAATAATAATAATAATAGCACCAGTAATAATAATGATAAGTGGTAGTGATAGTAGTAGTAGTAAGAAACACCTGCTTCGATGGCCGCAAGGTTCAACATGCTACCCTCACAATAGACTAGACTGCCGATGACAGGGAGATCAGGGTTCAATTCGGGTTCACTGAGAGAGGTTTTTTCTAAATGGTTTTTCACTCACTCACTCCCTCCACACACAAATGTGGGTGCAATTCCTGTAAATTTAACCTTATTTATCACTAATACATTAGCGTACATAAGCATATAGCCCGTACGGTAGTAGGACGCGGTGTTAAAAAAATCAGTAAAGAAACAAATGAATGCGAGCCTTTGTAGACCCGTTATGTTCATAAATCATACTTAAATTTCTTATCATCAATAACTTAACTAAAATAATTTTAAGGTTAGCACAATATTAGTCTCGCCCCCTCTACCCCGTGCTTCCAAACTACCCCTCCCCCTTCTATAACCTATCCGTCTCTTAACACACTATAATTTGAAGTACAACAGGCTTTGGGTGCCACCTCCACAGTTTAAACCCTCCACCGCAAGGCGCCAATGCGGAGAATTTTCTGATTCAAAATTTTCATCTCTAGGCTGAGCGCAAGTGTAGCGCACGTTTAAACGTAATGCTGACCAGCAGGCTTAATATATATGGATAAAACTATACATATATTAGATATAGGGTTTTATGCTCTACAACTTATATTTAAGATAATTTTCTGTAAAATCAAAAGTAAAGGTTTTATTGAAGGAAAGCCTCACGTGTTGGTCACAAAAAGTATTAAAAGTAAATTTCAAACTCGTAAACCCAGGTGAACAATTGACACAAAGTAGAAATGTTTGTGTTTATGTGATAGCACGTTTTTCTGTGAAAAAAGCATTCTAGATGTACCAATATGCTTGGAACAGATGTTTTCGTCAACCCTTACATAATTCCAATAGGGTCGACTTCTTTTTTCAAAATGGCAGAAAAGTCCCCACGGGATTTCTTGGAACTTTCTTCTTGGTGTTCAGTAGACCTTTCTAAACCAATCCCAACCCGTCTCAGCTTTTTTAATTCCCAAATTTGTCCATTTTAGAGCTTATTGCACTGGACAACAAGCTCAGCGAGTGTCGATTACACTGAGCTACCAAACTCTCCCACTCGCGCTCAGTAGAATTGTTTCTGGCAGGTTGTTTTCATTGTTAATTAAAATTTCTGGAATGAAGTGGAACAGCAACAATATTGTAGACTTTTTGCGAGCTTATGAACAAAATCCTGTGTTGTGAAACATCAAATATCGTGACTATATCAATGTGAATCTTAAAGATGTGGTTTTTAAAAACATGTGTGAAGAGCTTGAAAAAGAAGGATTGCTCCAGAGGTTGAACGATTCCGTTCCGTATCAGTCCATCAATCATTTGCATTAAATCATTAAACTGGTCACTGTTTATTATCACCATATTCCTGTAGGCTACAGGGTTTTCATCCTTCAATTAATTCAGTCAAGTATTGGATGCACCATATTTTTCACGTTTTTGTATTCAGTTTCTTACCCACATTCTTCTCGTTTTCCTATTTTTCTTTTCCAACTCCTCCTTAAGGGTGTTACATGGGGGAGCACTGTAAGCGTTGTAGCTGTTTCAAAATTCTGGATTATTTACGAAGTGGTTTGATATTTCTTAAAATGGTTTTCAACCAAATTTAGGCTTAAGTTTTGACCAGTTAAAGAGTTTAAACTTTAAATTTAAAGTTTTAAAAAAGTCTCGTAGTTTATATAAAACCTTAAAAAAAACAATCCCGCATTTGCTTCAAATTTTCTGTTGCTACCCTATCAAAAATTGACTGTATCCGATAGAGGATGTCTAGTTCTAGGTCTTTATCTATTTACTTTAATCTCAGAAGTACAAATATTGGCGTAAAGCGTAGCTGAATTTAAAAAAATTAAACTTCAAATTTAAACTTAATATTTAGATAGGGACCTGTTGATAGCTTTCACCTACAGTTTGGTGAAAACCACATTTAAAAATATAAAGCCACTTCTTCAAAAATGTGGGATTTCCAAACGCATAAAACGCCCTCCCCATTTAACAGCCCTAAGTCTGTTTCGTATTATAAGGGCAACAAAAACAATTCCCATATTAACCCCACTTCTCTAGACATTTCGGATACTACTAGTTTACTATCTCCACTTATTACGCGCGGTGATTTTACTAGCCAGAGGGCAAACTAGCTAGCGAGTAGAGTGTAACCCGCTTCGGTGGAGTAGTTGGCTATTAACGCGCTCGTGTTGAGCTAGACTGCCGAGGACAGGGATGTTGAGGTTCAAATCTCGGTCGGGTGAACCGGGGTGGTTTTTCCTAAAAGATTTTCCCCTCTCCCTCCACGTAAATGTGGGTTCACTTCCTTTAAATTTGACCTTCCCAATTCCTAATCCATTAGCGTAATTAGTATTTAAGTGTATAACCCGAATGGGTAATAAGACGCAGTGCTAATTAATAAAATAAATAAGTAGAGTGTAAAGTCGCCCGCCGGTCTCCAACTTTACTCGCTGGGGAAGGGCGAGAGGCGAGTTAACCATCCGACGCGATTACATTCCGCGAGTTTAATAGCAAAGAGTAAACTCGCTGGCGAGTAGCTAGTAATCTCGCCCTGTGTAATTATCCCTTCAGACTGGGTGAGCGCGCGAGCGACCCGAGAGGGAACAGTCTAGCTTACAGGCGCTGGGCAATATTATTGTATGTTGGTTCATTGAGTGCTAGGAAAACTTCTCATTTTGACATGATATTTGACTGTTTTATAACTATCTATAGGTTTATAACATTTGCTACTAACGGCCTAATTTAATTGGTAGGACCATAAACTATAAATATATGTAAAACTGATATATTAAAATAATTAAATATTATAATCAAAGTAGGACTTTACAAATAAGAATCACCATTAGCGTGGAGAGAGGATGGGAAAACCACCACAAAACATCCCTTGTAAAAAACCACCCTCAGTTCCCTGAGCCAAGATTCGAACCTTTGCCTCCTCGTCAACAACTATCGAGAGCTAGCTGCTAATCACGCGTTCGCTCGCCAGTTTAGCCACTCAGTAGCTCGCTCGCAAGCTTGTCAGTCTGGCCGAATCCCTACTTCCCTTCCATTCCATAGCCCTAATACAATGCCTGTGGGGTGAAGATTAGCTTGGAAGAAAGGTGGGAAACCACTTAGGATAAAACTCCTTCACCATGCCCTCTGATTCATATATTACTAAAAAATTGGACCGGATGTGGATAACTTTCTGTCCACTTGACTATTGATGCAAATAAAATTACAGTAGACAATATTAATATTTACGATATTTCCTCAAATATATAATTTACTTTGTTTTTCTGTATATTACAAAATATAAAATATTTCATCTTGTCTAATATTTGGGCAAATATCACATGGTTCTCTAGTCTAATATATTAGACAGGGATTTTCTTTTAGAAGTTCAATCGATTATGTTTAAGTGTATTCTGATATTCTATCATTTTAATAAATAGTTCGCTAGACTTGTGTACGACCTACTATTTAAGTTTTTTATCAGTATTTAACAATAAAAGCTGGTTGACTTATAAAATGTAATAAATAATCCAAATAAATATGTATAAAATATAAGTACATAGTTTATATTTATATATATTATACATATTTTACATATTCAACTTATATTTTATATATAATATATATTGTAAAAAAATATAATCTATATATTCAATATAATTGTATATTTAATACCCGCTATAAATATAAATATATAATATATACTTTATATATATATTAGATATTTAAATAATTTGCTACTAATATTACCAAGCCACAGAATATAAACTGTTGATGACAATAATGATAATATAATTATCTTATATATAAAACATATATTACATATAATCTATATCTTATATATGTAATAGTTTTAAATATATTATATATATATATATATGTGTGTATTTATTATCTAACATTTACGTAAAACCTGAAAAGGTAGTAAGACACGGTGCTAAAATAATAATATTTCATCGTATATAATTATGATATCATATATAATTAATATATAGATGAGACTTATAATATATATATTAACTAATCTATAATCTATATTAAATATTTCATTTTTAGGTATAATATATATAAAATTTATTTATTATATAATATCTTATATTATATATATATATATTAATATTTAAATATATATAATATTTTTATATATAGCTAGCATGTATTATGTATATTTACTATATTATTTATATATAAATAATTATTATATTAAATCTTATTTATAATCTATACATTTATGAATATATTATATAGTATAATGTTATGTATATATAGTATACATACATTCTATATAGTATAGATGATAGATGTTGTACATAATATATATTGCACATAATGTGTATAAAATAGATAATATATATTATATATAATTCATAAACTTTATAGTACATGTATTGTATATAGGCCTATAATATATATATATTATATATCTATTATATATATAATATATATAGTATGTTTCGAGTCCCCGGTATAATGCTGGCCGGATTTTTTTTTGTGTTAGCTAACTGTTATTGGGAGTTTCAGAGTTTTATTAAAACTAAAACACAATGCACTACAAAACATTTCAAGAAACGTAGACAATATTTCCTAGTGCTATTTTCCATGCTAACCTGAATGGGATAGTATTTTAAATCCATGCAAAAGATGTTGGACTATATTTTTACATAGAATAAGATTTTTCAACTCCGTCCTATTATTATCTGTCCGGACTTCACACATAGTAACACGCTAGTAGGGTAGGAGGGTAGGATTAATGAGGTTGAATTGAAAGGGGATATAACAACATTTACGTGGAGGAAAGGTTGGAAACAATTAATAAACAAGCTGATTACGCTCGGCTGGGAGACTAGCCCTGATTTATCTCTCACCGGCCAATCATACTGGAGTAGCATGGTATTTATAACTAGTAAAAACTGATAATTATCACTATCGTAACTATAACATCAGCGTACATTCCGAACGGGTAGTAAGACGCTGCGCTAATAGGCTATTGAAAACAATCTTTTAACCGAACATACCCATCTTGGATATAAAAAAATACCACAACACGTTTCAAACTAATATGGAAAAGATTAGCAAAGTTTTGGATTTTAGCATATTATATAAGTAGTGGTTAAAATGACAGTTTCAGCCCACTTTCTCCCATAAGGTTAACATTGATCCTCCTCGTTCTAAGAGGAGGATCTAATAATAATAATAATAATAATAATAATAGCACCGCGTCTTACTACCCGTTCGGGTTATACGCTTAAGTACTAATTACTCTGGCTCAACAACAACCAGCGCGTTAGCCAACTACACCACCGAGGCAGGTAATGGGAAATAAATTGACTTAGATTTCTCTTTGTTCGCCCCTCCCTCTTCCCACACCTCAATGAGGTCTTTGATGAGTTAGGTTGATTCAATTAATTTAAATTAGTTGAAAAATGACACCTGAATACAGGAATCGAACCAGCGACCTTTAGCTTAGCACACCAATGTTCTATGACCGAGCTATCCAGGATGTGTCTCCTGCTCAAGGTAATTCTTCAACCATAGTTTAAGACTGAATCTGCAGAAATCACTGGCTACATAAGCAACCAATCGTATTGCGGACAATCAGCTACCACACTCGACCCGGAAGAGCTGTTATCTGCCAAACTTACAATACAATCAATGCACAGGTCGCAAATAATTGTAATTACAGAACTATCCGTATGGAGGGGAGCCACATTTCAATTCATTAATTCAATTTAATCAAAATTCGGTCCACTCCATATGGACACCGCCGTAATTACAATGACTTACAGCTTGTGAGTTGATATTGATGAGGAGGGTTGATTTGTTAGGAAATGTACCTGCTCTTGAAAGTTACAAGTAAGAACATTATGTCGGTACATGTCTATGATAGGAAATGTCTTAGACCAGGAGTGACCAGACTTTTAGATCTAATGATCTACTCCAGAGGAAAATCCTTTGTAATCTACTGCAGAACCATAGGCTTATTTTGTTCGTTTCATTGGTAAAAATGTTAATAACCAATTTTGTGTTGTTTTAGCGGTAAAATTACAATGCATAAAATAATTTATATACTTTTCAAACACTGAAACCAAGTTTTTCATCAAACCACAAAATATGTATAATTTCCCTGAAAATAGTATTTTCTCATCAAACACTTCAAGATGATACATGATGCCCGCCGCACCTTAGGATATTAATTGTTGTATGAGAGTTCCTAACTACTCTGTCATAAATTAAGGTAGGATTGTTAATGGTCAGGAGTCCGACAGCTTCGATATTTCGATTTTATAATATTGATTTGAGAAAAATATGCGAGGCTTCTCTTTCATTTTCTTTATCTCAATCTTTTTTAATCGATCGACCAAACTAGCGGGTGCGGTCACAATCGACTGTTTGGCCACCTCTGTCCTAGTGCCTAGGTATGATTAGTAAGGTGTAAACATCTTACATGTCCGAGGTGTTCTTGCCGTCGACAACTCCAAGCTCTGCATTCAAGGTGTCTCTCCTCATTGGCTCCATCGGTATCCCTGTTTCTACGACAGACAACACAGCTGGGTAATTCATCGCTCTCTTGAATTTTCAAAGGAAAGAGTATGAACATGTGTTTAAGATCTTTCATTATTATTATAATACATCATTTTTGGCGCATTAGTGGCACAAAACACCTAATTATAAATGTTGAACTACACACAAGGCCCTAAACCCACTAATACTCTTGAGGCGTTGTTCTCGCAATAGACTAGACCGCCAATGACAAGGAGATTGGGGTTTGAATCCCAGTCGAGTGTACTAAGAGGGGTTTTTCCACACATGAGGGTACACTTCCTCTATATTTAACCTTCCTCATCCCAAGCTTATCAGCATAGTTAGTAGATATGTGTTTAACCAAAACAGGTAGTAAGACACAACACTAAAAAAAAATATACCATGAGTCACATTCAAATTTTCATGGGATTAGTCTATAGTTATTAATTTGTTGGTTTTTTTATCTGAAAACGAGTTCGATTTCTGGTCATATTCACCGGCAGATGATCTATCTGCCTCTACCCCTTTATAAAACACTTCTCAAGAGACCCGCTTCAGTGGCGGTCACGTGGTCTGAGGCGCTACTCTCGTGTTAGACTAGACTGCTGATGCCGAGATTCGAATCTAGGCCTGGTGTACCGAGGGTGATCCAGCTCTTATAGACCAATAAGCACCTTAAAGAAACGGGAGTCTATGGACGGGGCTTAAACCTTTTAAACTGAAACGCACGAGTGTTGATAGTCTTGGAATCTAAATACTAAAGAAAAAAAAGTCCAGTCAAATAATATTAATAACTTGCACCATCAAACAGGAACCAATCCCCGGGAGTATATTGGCCTTATTTGGCAAGGAAGAAATCCAAGAGTTGAATGTAATAGTGAAAACGTCTGACCCCAAAAAAAATTATTAAATCGAATGGCAAATACAGGAAAAATTTAATACCAAAACGTTGCACAATAACCTAACTTATTAAAAACTTATTTCACCTGCCACCAAGGTCGAGGCTGTGTACTGAAAACCATTCCAAAGAAGGAAGTCACGAACTAATTCACAAGCTAAATATGTTTCTTTGGGTATTTCTGGTTTTGTCACTGAAGATGAAGAATCCAACACCTTCATAACTTCCGCCCTCATTTCTGCCTTTAATTGATTTAATTTTCCACTCCGTGTAAGGCTTTCATTGACAGCTGAAAAGGAAATATTTAACTTTGTTAATCCATATTTTACCAGGGCAATAGTTTAAAAAAATAATTATAAAAAATTTCAGTTGTATTTACAAACCATTTAATAAGTCAAACTTGGTAGCCATTAGATTTTTTTAAATATAGATAATCGCGGGATTTATATTATATAATCAGTGACACCAACATTGAAAAGATAAAATTAATATAAGTAGTACGAATAAACAAACATTAATTTGGTCTTGAATGCATCACTATTGCACTCTAGTGATCGTAACTACTAACCAATCACAAGACGTGCCAGCACTTTTTTTTAAAATATATATACTTTTAAAATTAATATTTTCCTATAAAATTTAAAAGATTAATGTTCCAAAATATAATGTTATTTATTTAGCTATCCATCAACAGTTGAACTTTTAAATCTTTTATTATTAAAACCACGAAAGAAAATTAAATCAATTTGTAAGCATGCCCTCTCAACTGTAGAAACTTGATTAAAAAGAAACTGTTGGTTATTTCCGAATAATTAGCACAAGTTGCTTCTGCATGTGAACTTGTTTCTAAATATGAAGCCTTGTAAAGTTATTTCTATGTACCACCACAATTAAAGTTACGTTTTAAATATTATTACTTTATGAAGATTCAATAGTTATAGCAAATTTCTGAAGAAGATATATATATCACATAATTGCTACTAATATAATACAGATTTTTTTTACCTGCCTCGGTGGCCACATGGTCTAAGGTTCTACGCTCGCAATAGACTCTATTACTGATGACTGAGAGATTGTTGTTTGATCCAGGTCGGGTGCTTTTTACCTGACGGTTTACCCCACTCCACGAAAATGCGGGTACAATTCCTCTAAATTCAACCTTCCTTACCATAATCCATCAGTGGAATTAGTACATTAGCGCATCGGCTACATGGGTTGACTACAGACCTGGG
>CABFWB010001135.1:11942-36908 GCA_902151455.1 Timema bartmani | reverse complement strand
AGGTTACGTGAAACCGCGGATATTAAGTTCCTAGATCTACCGAGGTTACGTGAAACCGCGGATATTAAGTTCCTAGATCTACCGAGGTTACGTGAAACCGCGGATATTAAGTTCCTAGTTCCTAGATCTACCGAGGTTACGTGAAACCGCGGATATTAAGTTCCTAGTTCCTAGATCTACCGAGGTCACGCGAAACCGTGGATAATACCAAACTATTATACAACGTGACATTCACATAACATACATAAACACTGTAAAGTTTCCTGATAAATTATTCACAGTAATACATTACCAACATTAGTGTTACTGAACTCTACAGTGTACTTACTATATTCCATTCTTGCGACTATCACTGATGATAATGATGATGACGGTGATATTATAGAACAATGACCACGATGAGGAGATAAAGTGGGGTGATAATGTAGGCATTGTGACCTTTTTTTCTTTAATTTAAAATAAATAAAATTGGGCAGCTCTAACCCGCGGATACTGAATCAGTAGATAGAGGGACCCCGATTGTACATGTAATATGTAATGCTAGAAGCCATATTTTTATACATATAAGGGTTGATTTCTCCCCAACCGTTTGTTGGATTTTCTCCCCCAACAAACTTGATCTGTACAAAGGTACAAAGAACAACTGTGACAATTTTGAATTAAATCGGTTGATGCGTTCAAATGTTATGGTGAGACATGTTCACCACAGACAGACAAATACAAAGTTGTGGAGTTAAAACTGAGACCTCACTTCACTCGATCATTAGATCAAACCGCATGGCTATGTTTTTATTTGTTTTTACACTCAGACAATATTTACAGGACCAGTCATAAGGGGAGGATACTATAAGAGCGTGCAAGCTAATATTTCCCACCCAAACTTGCTTTTCCCCCTCTGTCACCTAAACAAGCGAGGGGGGCCCTGTGTGGCCTCACAGTTTGCACACCCCTAAGGGCAGGCCTGCCCTGCTGTTTGCTGTCTACAAAGATAATAATTGCAACAACAACAAAAAAAAATAGGGAAGGAGAAGTAATATCACGAGGACAAAAAATAAACAACTTTTTTTTTTATCTTTCCAAATTTTACTGCAAAAGTCGGCAATGACACAAATGGTAAAAAACTGTATAATATAATATATTGAATGATAGCGATCTCGGTTGTTATATGTACAAGTGTTGCTAACTTAATAATATACAATAGTGTACTGCAATCCAGCAAGTTTACACAACTTACCAACACACATTTACCTAAATATTGAACAAGTTGGATATAGAAATGCTGTGTAGCAATTTCTAGATGGCGCATTTTCAATAATTAAAATGGTTTCTTAAATATCACATCTGCCAACTAAATGTAGTTAGTACTACTTAGTAAGTCGAGCCCTTGTTTTTGTTTTTTTATGAAACATCAATTTTAATTTGTAGGGACATTGTTTAGAAAAACAAAACACACTTCAACACTCTTACTTTTGATTGCAAATATAGCTTAAGTTTTTAACTTTTATGTAATTATCTGAATGCAAAACTATTGTCGACATGTGTTAACGGGTTGTAAGCATATGCAAATAAACAATTTTCAATTTCAAATCAAATCCGAATAGATTATTTCGTTAAAAAATATTTTGAATCGAATACGAATGATATCAAGCTAAATTGTAAAACAATATATATTTTCTGAGTATAGTAAAAATGTAAGATTAATTACACTGTGTTTAAATAATGAGACGATTATCTAAATTGCTATTATTTTCCAAACGGCCTTTATTCTAAGCACTGTATCTTACTACCCATTCTAGTTATACTCTTATGTACTAATTATGCCAGTGGTTTTAGGAATTGGTAAGGTTATTTTAGAGGAAGTGTAGCCACATTTGCGTGGCGGAAGAATGGAAAACCATTTTGAAAAAAACCACCCTCGGTACACCTGACTGAGATTCGAACCTCGATCTTCCTGTCATCAGCAATCTAACCCAACACGAGAGTAGCGCGTTAGACCACGCGGCCACCTAAGTGGGAAATTAGCCTCTTAAATCTCCAAAATCACAAAAGTTAAAATAGTTGATCGTTTAAAATAAATCACTGAAACAAAACAATATACTTATTCCTGTTCATTTAAAATTTAAATAAAAATGAAATTTTTAAAGGTAAAATCAATGGAATATAAGAGTATGGCCCAAAGTTATAAATTTGATGGGTAATAATGGCTGACCACTTGTTTTCGTGACCAGACAACCTTGAAAATGACCAAACATAGGGAATGGTACACAGTCATGAAACCATAACTAAACAGTCTCGCTACGTCGGTTCGGTGGTATTTGGTTTATGTTGTAAACTGCTGAGAGAATAACAAGATAGGCCTGTCTCATACCCAATAGTTGGTAGAACTGGAACTGTGAGGGTGGGTCACTTAGTGACGACCATCCCAGACTGGGTCACCAAACGAAACCCTTTGTGCCATTTAAAAATATAATATATTCACAATTAACAAAGTTTGTCTTTGAACTAAAGTTGAACTGATATTTCGATCCTTTGCACCCTCATATCCAACCTACCAGGCTTTGAACCAAAGACTATTAAAGATGGAAAATTCGATTCTTTTGACTGTTATTGAATGAATCATGAATCAATCTTAATTTCCCGATCTATGATAACTCATTTCTTAGCTCTAAAATACCAGGAAATTAAATTTTAGGTCCGTAAGGCGCTAGAACAGACGATCATAAATTCTTAAACAGAAACCTAGTGGGTTTATAACACTCCTGGATGAAAGTGGGAGTACAAAAAGGGGAGAAGGAAAATACGAATGACAACACAATTTTATTCACAAAGATCCGTTATTCGCTCCTAGACCAGTTACGTTCCGTTTTCCCTGGCAATTAATTAGCTCTTAGTGATCAACATAAATATGAGGAGTTTTGTTAAATTCATATTAGAAAATGTAAACATTTAAGGATGTTTATGCCTTGCTTCAGTGGCTGCATAGTCTAAGGCGTCACTATCGCAATAGAATTAGACTGCAGATGATGGGGAGATCACGGTTCGATCCTGGTCGGGTTTACTGAGGGTGGTTTTCTAAACAATTTTCCGCTCCCTTGCCATGCAAGTTCAGCCTTCCTTATCCCTAACACATTAGCGTAATTAGTACACAGGCATATTGACCCAACAGGTAATAAGACGCAATGCCAAATAAAATATGTACACAAATCCATATAATGTAGAGGGCCAAAGAAAATAGTTTTGTGTTCATTTCAGTAAAAACCAAACCTGTGTACTATTTAAAGGTTTATCAATATTTAACCTAATTGCAACATCTGATTGGCAATATCTCAACTAACTAAGCAGCCTTCTTAAACAAAATTGCAAAATTCGGAATAAGAGTTATTTTTAATTGTTTTTAGTACCGAAAAATTGTAAATGTGTTCGGCATGAACCGAATGTTTTGCTAAAAGTGATTGCTAAAATCAAATATGACAGTATTAAGTCTATCCAAACCTAACAGTTATGTTTACTTTCTTTTCTTCTTCAAATTCTTTACTGCGCGATGATAAACAATATATTTTTAATGCCAAGATTTAGCTGCATGGAAAAAGATTAACTGTCAAGGAATTGTAATCAAAGTTAAAATTTAAGAAATGAAATCTAGTAAAATAATAATCATGACATCCATAGTCATAACGATTGAGAAGAGTAATAAAATAAGTAATAAATAATAAGACACAACGTGAATCGACTATTTGAGAAACGAGAGAATATAAGCAACTCTACATATCATGGGTGTTTATTTCTTTAAAACAAGCATTGATTATTAAAAGTGAAAGGTAGACCCCAACTAGGTTTTTTCGAGATGTCCCCCCCTTCGCCCCTCCCTGAACCACAATTTTTTAAATCAATTTTCAAATCTGAAAAGTTTTACTCTTGGACCTCCAGAATGTAATCCCGTAGTTTGAAAGTAAAGTACAATTCACACAATGAAGCCTCCTTACAAACATTTCTCAACTTCACCATCAACCATTATAACGGTCAAACCTGTCCATCGCCTCCACACTGCTGCCACACTAAATGCAAAGGTAACGTCACGGCACCGCCTAAACACACAGTCCCACCCATTTTTTAACCTATTTATGTGTGTACTAAAATTATACAAATTTTTATATAATAAGAAATCTTTCATTAGCAAACATTGCCAAAATAGTTTAAAATTAATGAAAAAATACATAGACTCATAAGAGCGCATCGAGTCGAACGAAACTAACACTTTATTAGCAGTCGACATATTTACAGGTAGGAAATGCACTTAGCTTCATATTAAGGATCCCACTGTCTCGTCATGTCAAGCAAGATAAAAAATATCTTTTGTATACTGGGGGTGCGTAAGGATTCAAAGAGCCAGCGTCAAACTCCCGCAATATTCTCCAGAAATTTAGCGACAATAAAAAAAAAGGGGGGCTTGTTTATTGGTTTTAACCGTACATTTTGAAACGTCTCTTGAATTAGCTTCTAAATAACACTTTTAGGACTTCAGTTGGCTCATTGTTCCCAGAATGCGGTGCTCTATTTGGTCGCCAAATGCCGGCCATTTTGACCAGTAATTCCTCAAGTTTGATAAAGCACTGTTCAGAAGTAGACATTTAGTGTCCATAGATTTGAGCAACTGTTTTTTTATAATTGTCTGCATTTATAAACCAAAGAAATTATCATTCTTTTAAAAAGATAATCTATGACTTTGCTTCTATTCATGTAAATTAATCTTAATCTTTAAATTTATCTGGTATTAACTTTGACTGTTTCGCATGTGAAAAAGTGTCCATAACATACTACAACTAAAAACACAGTATGACCGTTTTTGCGGTTGACTTGGTTATGTCTTGGTATCGACCAAGTGGTTTTGATCAAGGTGGAGCGCAAAAACGATCGATTTGTTTTTGTCAATAAAAACGTTGGTCGGGTGGAGTAGATTTAACAGCTAATAGGTCAATTTGTGTAAACCTACATGTACTGCAAATTGACACAAATTGACATAACATACCTACACCAAACTATCTTCCCAAACATGAAGTATGTAAGAGTAAATAGGTCTAGGTCATATAATACTCTCTTTTGTTTTTAGCCATAACTAAATGTTTTTAAGTACCTACCAGGGCCGTAACTAGAGATTTAGGGGCAACAGATAATAATGGGACACCCCCCCTTTTTTTGTTTTTCCTTTCAACCTCGAAATCCCACATTCCCACCTTTTAATAAGTCTTGTTGATGTGTGTTGTTAGTTATTGGATGTCTTTGATCCGGTGATGTTAATACTGAATTTAATATAAAATCATGCAACATAACTAAGGTAAGCGAGAGCCTTAAGGTGAAATATGTGTAAAGTTAAATTGCAAATTATTCTTTACAATTACACTGGGCGAATGAAATCCCATACCAAATACAATTGTATTACAATACACTTTGAAAAACAGCGAGAGTTAAATATATTGAGACAATATGAGTTTGATTAAAGATTAGGTCTGCTTTAGTTTGAAATTTAAAAAATCCTCCTCGCTCGGGGGCCCTGCCCCACTGGTAGTTATGGCCCTGGTACCTACTTTCTGTCAGATTTATAGCAAGTAATTGCTCTCCATTTTAATGTACACCTGTAAAAATCCATCGCCTACTAGGTTATACCCGTTTGAATCTAACATAAGGAGTCAATCTATTTTGAAAATAGTGGACAATTCTCAGCTCATAGTTTGATACCAGGCTATTCAGTTTGGTCAAGTAAAGCGTTCTCAAACTGAGGTCTGGTAACATCTCGGTAATAAACACTCGTAACCCGCAGCTATAACAGGAGCGGGGAAACGCTCTGATCCTAAATATTGATTCCAGGTCAACTGCAAAAACACGCCTCATGTTATATATTAAAAAAATATGTTTTTTTTCTTTTTTATAAAAAAAAAAGCTTAAATACACTTTCTATAAATATTATGGAATTCAGTTGAGAACTTTAGGCATAATGTTATTAAAGATGTCCAGTTTGTGTTAACTTTCTAAATCGATAGTGGTATTTGTTTAAGCAAAGTGAATGTATCTTATTTAAATTATGTTACAAAGGAACAGAACTAAACTATAATCAATCCCAGTCGGGGACGGCCGTAATGTCTGCTTGCGATGTAAAAGGGATCCTTGTTGAGCGCTTGTTATAAGTGACTTTAGCAGGAGAGTATTTGTCTGAATATGTGTATGAAGAAACATAAACAAAACTCGTAGAATGAAGCATAGAGAGATACTAGGGGTGTGAGAAGCTTCGACTTAGCTTCAGAATAAAATTCTGGCTTCCCGACAATTGTGAAGCTCTGCCCAGTCAAAATATTAGCACATTAAGAACTGTTTTAAATTTATAATCATCTGAAAAATATCTTAAGAAGTTGAATTGCGTGTTGAGATAATAGTTTGATTTATCAAATTAGAATGTAATATTACAAACAATTGTGCAATACAACATTTTATCAAACATAAAACAACTAACAAAAAATATTCAAACTTTGAGTATTTCATTTATTAGATTCAATTTTGCTTTGAATTGAAAAAGTAGAAATTGTATCGCCCTAGGACAGGTGTGGCCAGACTTTTTGATCTAGGGATCTACTGCGGAACAAAGAGGGTTAAACTGTTTGTTTCATTGGTAACAAATTAATGACCCAGTTTGTGTTTCAATAGTTAAACTATATTGTATAATATAAAGACTTATAGTCTTTTCAGACACCAACACTGAGTTTTTCATAAAAACACATAATATACATAATTTCCTAGAGAAAAAGTATCTTTTCAACAAACTACTTGAAGTTGATAACTGACGCTGCAGAATCTTAGGATAGTTTGATGAATGAGAGTTCATGATTACTCTGTCATTAACGAAGGCAGGATTGTAAATGGTCATCAGTCAGACAGATTTGATATTTTGGTTTTCTAATGTTGATTTGAGAAAAATCTACAAACCCTCGCTTTCATTTTCTTCATCTCAATCTTTTTTAATCGATCGACCAAACTAGTGGCCGCGATCGACTGGTAGATCACGACCGGCTGTTTAGCCACCTCTGCCCTAGGAGATACTTTAAGGCAAAAAAACAACTTGTTTTTTTTTAACAGAAGCCTCATGTGGGGTCATTAGCGGCTTAAATGAAATACGTTTCTAGTTAACTCCCAATATCTTGCACGTGGTTTACTGCTTTAGAAACAAAATTAACAAATCTTAAATCACCAAAGAGTTAAAAACTAATTTGTTGGACCTTGCTCGCAGGGCTGTGGGGTCGGAGTTGGTCAAAATGTACCGACTCCAGCATCAAAATAAAAACTTATAATATTATAACAGTATTTTATACAGTTTTTTTTAATTATTTAGGACCAAAATTTGTAGTTTGGATTGAAAAAATGTATTTAAATATACTCTCACAAAGTTAAAAAAGCTTCCCATGAAGTCATCTGCATTGGAACATTTTACTGCGGTAAATTTGTTATAACTAATTAATATACTTGAGCAATTTATGAAATGGTCTTGAGTCAAAGATTCGGCGTAACGACTCCACAGCTCTGGTTGCTTGAAACACACCATCTCACCCACGGTCGAGGTCCAAGACATTTTTGAAACTATGCATGTTTGAGGATTCCTATAAAGTAGGTTAGGCTAAGTAAGCCCTCATTTTTATAGAAAGTCCACTTTCTATCCCCAACGTTGATTTAAAGTCACTAAAATTTGCGATTTTAGAAATATGTTAATCTAAAAAGTTATCAAAAGCTTCCAATAAATACTTCCTTGTGGATTAGTGTATTTCTTTACATATTAATTAAACATACTAAGAATGTAAGTACAATTATTGTAATATTTTATCCCGCAGTTGTGACAGCACAAGTTTGCAGTTTTCAAATAACAGGTTTCCTATGAAAATAATGCTGTACAGTTAAAATGTTTACTGCACAACTTACAAACTAAATCTTCAGTGGTGACCCCCATATTATTATCGAGTTTATTGTTCCTTTGCTAAAGCTAAATAGTTATTCATACACATATTCATTGGTATTCTTGTCCGAAGACACTTATTTGTACATTTTAATGTTGGTAGGATTGCACAAAGGACAAAATATACAGTAATAAAAAAAATAGCATACACTCGACGAACTTTAAAAAAAAATACTAGGCAAGATTAACATAGTTAAAGGATCATTTGCATTCATGTTTGTCAGAAGACAAGGATTTTATTTCATGTCAATAGCGCCAACCGTCACAACTTACTGTTCCAACATAAAACTGGATCAACTTGGAAAAAAAACGGTCATTATTTAAATTATTATATTTGTAAGAAGGCACAGGAAAGGTGGATAAACATATAAAAGGGACGAACACAATATGGCTTTTACAATGAAAAGAAGAACACAGTTCACACTTTACACTGCTGCCACTGGACAAAGAGGTAATGGTTGCTTCTTAAATAACCACCCTACGGCCTCCCACATAATATGACCCTAATATTATGAAGGTGTTCTACATGAAAAATAAAAAGGTTTTGAATGTACCACGAGGTAGAAACTTAGTAAATTTGACAGTTTTATTAGGTTTTCTGAATGTTTCTCTGGATGCTCAAGCACTCCTAAATGTTTATAATATCAGTAACACAGGACAGATTCTTACAGCAACTAACAATGACCTATTGAATTACCAGTACAGTTATACTGAAGGGTAGAAATCCTCACTCCCTACCTCTCTGTTTTAATCCAAACAGGTAGTAAGACTCGGTGCTAAGTATTATTATTATTATTATTATTATTACTATTATTATAATATGCGCGTGTGTATGATTACCAACCAATACAAAAGAAAATTCCCACTAACTTTTGCAGGCTGAAAATTAAATGCTTGAACCATATATCCGACCATTTACAAGTTTCAAAATATTGCTGTTAAAGTGTTAACATTTTTCTTGCGTTTACGCAAAATGCAACTTAAAGAGTATAATTGTTTATTTCAAGGAATTACATCGCTGCTCATTATATTTAATAACAAAGCCTGGATTGACTTGAACTTTAATAAATACCATTTTGGAAAAATCCCTCCGAATTTCTCAAAACTCTTGTTTGGTGGCGAAGCTCCTATCTACCATGTTTTATGTTTCCCCGAGCTCTCTGAAAGTGTACGGTTGCGTAGGTTCATTCAATAGGATCAAGGCGAGAGAAATGTATCAATAGTTTATTACATATTTAGTGAACACCGACATTAAATAATACTCAGTCTTGTCTGATTAGCTCGACAAATAAACTAACAAACACAACACAAAACATAACATAATTCATTGCGATGCATAAAACTAGAATGCAAATGTTTGAAGTAAATTATAAATATTTTGTACTTGAAATGCAGCTACCAACCAAAACCAAAAATTATGCCATTTTCTATTTAACAACATACCAATGGTTAAAAATCCCTCAGTAATAGTCGTATTAATATAAAAGGTATATCCACAGTTTGTTTTGTAACAAACATAAATGCAAATAATACGTAGGTGGCTTCAAATAAACTTAATTTGCAACGAGAGGGTTAACATGGATTTGTCCCTGAAGTTGTCCCACTAATCCTGTGTACCACAAAACGGTGAATAAAGGAAGTAGAGACATTTTCTAATACATCCTTGATTACAATTACAGTATAAATATTAATTTGTAAATAATTAGGTTGGAGCAAATTGGATCTAGCAAAAGGAGGGCTGCGGAGGGAGATATTTTACACATGTGTAAGAATCCTGATACCCATTGCCACACATGCAGCAGAAACATGGACATTGAATGTAAGAGAGAGAGAGAGAGAGAGAGGAGGTAGGGCGAGATGGTATGGGCATGTAATGATATTGGAAAAAGAGATAACTCTAAAGACAAAGGCGGTGATGAAATATATAGAGAAAAGACAGCAAGTAAGACAAAGAAAAAGATGGAAGGAACAGATAAGAGCAAGTGTGCGAGTGAGAGGAGAAGAATTATTATTATTTAGCACCGCGTCTTACTACCCGTTCGGGTTATACGCTTATGTACTAATTATGCTAATGGATTAGGAATTGGGAAGGTTGAATTTAGAGGAAGTGAACCCGCATTTGCGTGGAGGGAGAGTGGAAAACCATTTAGGGAAAAAAAAACCCAGTTCACCCAACCGAGATTCAAACCTCGATCTCCCCGTCCTCGGCAGTCGAGCTCAACACGACTAGCGCGTTAACCAACTACGCCACTGAGGCGGGTGAGAGGAGAAGAAGAATGGACAATAGTAAGGGAGGAAGAACGATGGAAGGAAGGATAGAGGAAGATGGAGGAATTTTACCGAACTGACCCGGCCGCAGACTGGAAACAGTTGATAATGGAGGGCCAGTATCTGAGCAGAGCAAGTGATCAAACACCTTTGGCGTGTATAGCTCAGACTTTACTCATATTCAACGCTAAGTAACCCTCACGTTGCAAATCATGTGAAGTCAGCGTTACAACAAATAACTATTATAGTGAAGAAAACAACATAGCCTGTAAATACAACATAACGTGTTGAAATCTCCATTGTCGTTTGTACGCGAGCAAAGTCTTCTGTCAGTTACCGACATCTCTTAGTAGCAAATAAAATAATTCAAAATTATTTTTATAAATACTTTAAAAAAAAAAATACACACACACATATACATCTTCCCAGAATTAAGTTCCTTTTCTGACCCAAAAAATAATAATTCTTTCCTTCAGAAATTTCACACACTTACACCCAAACAAAAAAAAGAAACCCTTCTTTCCTCTTGGATAGTAAACAAATATTAATATTGATAATAATAAGAGATGCAAAAAAAAGTCAGGATAGTCGAGTTCATTTGTTCTTTTCTCTGAAGTACAAAGCTGCCACCAGCAGAATAAATTAACATAAAAAAATGTATATTACACAACAAATAGAAACATACAGGGGAGAGGGAGGGTTCAATTCATAAAGAACTGCGTCCATGTAAACAAAAGTCAGAAAAAAGAGCACTTTAAACGAGTCTTGTCCTTTCCGTGAACAAAGAAGAAGAAGAAGAAGTGAATGTTTTCAGGAACACTGATACTCGCGAGAGTGTGCGTGTACTTTATAAAAGGCACTCTGAGGTCTCTCTACTCGACTGGCTTCACCTGGGCCATCACTTTACCCTCCCACAGAGGTAGCACCTCGTTATCGTCCATTATCTCTTCCTGGATTACACGCATATCCAGTTCCTCGCACTCCGTCTTGAAAAAATACCTGCAACACAAGTAACAAGGCTTGTTAAATTACGAGGATAAACTTTTACCGTGCAAAGCTTTGGAGATTTCAAATCTTAATATGGCGGATCCGTGTTAAATGCGAAACATCGGGACTGGATAGCTTCCGATCAAGCGAAATTTGAACCAATGAGATGAAAACACACTTTAAAAGAGCAAAAAAAAGTATGAATACAATAAAAGAAATGTGGTATTTTTTAAAAAAAAAGCACAATATATTTAATCTATATTGGTATAAACATTTATTTAAATATAACTAAAGATAAAATCAAACAAACATATGAAGATACAGTCAAACTAGCGCCAATGACAAGCCAACGTGACACATTAAGGTAGGAGTCTAGGAGTAGCAAGACAAACCCAGTGTTTTTTACCGTGTTTATATAAAACATCTTATGGTCAAAATAAATAAAATATTTCTCCAGTAGAAACAAAGAGTTTAATTTTCTTCACACGGGGATATCAACAGTTGTTGAATATCTGTGAAGGGTGTCCTGGAATTTAATGACAACTTTCTCTCTTCATTTAAAAAGTTCCTCATCTAATGCTGATATGCTCATGACAAATATTCAACTGTTGAGATCTCCGGGTGGAAAAAATTAAACTCTATGTATGTATAGCAGCAATATTTGATTTATTTTGACCAAAAAAAAAATGTTTTGCTATAAAAACTGCAAAAACAGTGGCATTTTCTTTTGTCCCCTACATTCTTACTTTAAGAAAAATGATCAAGTGTGTAGCCTGACGTAGGGCGAGTTTCATAGTCAGACCGAGTACTCCTCAAGTGCGGCGCTATAATAAATACAAGATGACACCTACCTAGACCAGAGTGGAATGAACAAATTTCGAGCATGTTTGCCAATTAGACACAGTTTGTTGTTCAATCATTGACCCAATAAAGTGGCAAGTTGGCCCAAATAAGTGGACATTTTTTTTAAGTTAAATACTTTTTTTTATCTCTATTCATCAAGTTTTGTCACAAATAAATGGCTGCCCCGATTAATCGGAATTCACTGTGTATTATTTCTTAAAGGAAAACCAATTATTTGCTTTATGAGGTAATTGTATTATATTTGTAAGAAGGTACAGGAAAGGTGGATAGAAACCTATAAAAGGAACAAACACAATATGGCTTTTACAATGAAAAGAAGAACACAGTTCACACTTTACACTGCTGCCACTGGACATCCAATCCCTCGACCTAGGTTTCATTCAATAGGTACCTTCTTTCAAATATATATTACAAGCTACCTCAATAAAGCGAAAAGAGGTCTTACTTAAAGATATATATATATATTTTTCTTGCATCCAATATCCACTTCCTGTTTTTGTTGTTCCTTTTACATGTTCCTATCCATGTGTCCTATTAACCTTTAGCATTTTCCTTTTTTTCTCCATTTTGTGTTTTTGGTTTCCTCTTTTAGCAAGTTGTGTGGCACGATTCACAATTTATCACAATGAGTTCCGATAGAATGAAACCTAGGCCGAGGGATTGGGTGCTTGCGATTGATTCTCTTAAAGAGGCAGCCATTACCTCTTTGTCCATTGGTAGCAGTGTAAAGTGTGAACTGTGTTTATGTTATTCCTACTCGATAAAGGCAACAGTGCCGAGATATTACTCTATTTGTGTGTGACTACTTCTGCTATAGAAGACAGAAGAAAGTAAGATGTCACCTTCATGCATTGGATTCTTCACACATTTTTCCTCTTTCCCTAGTTGAGCTTTCTTCATCAAATTTACTCTTAGTAGTTTATTTTTCCTTTTTCTTTAGTTTTATCAATTTCCTTTACTATAAAATTATTTAACCATTGGGCCACCTCATTTTTATACAAGTATTGTTTAAGGGATGGATCCCTCAAATCCCGCGAATCCTTAGGGATATTCTAAATTCAAGGATTCAAGACTCAAATGGTTAAAAACTTTTTTTTTTGCTATTTTGCCAAGTGGATTCGTTTTAGAGCACTAATACTGCTTATTGGTTTTTCAGAATGAATATAATTATAATAGCTCAACAACCAGACCCCAGACCAGTAATTTAACACTTAACTGAATATATGAATGTTATAATGAATGGATTATAAGAAATATTGTTAACACGACTGTAGTTACTATTTGTATTTTATATTATTATATTTATATATCCTTTTTTATTCAAAATTTTTTCCAAGATTCGGATTCGATCAAACTCTAATCTGTTTACATTGGTATATGCCCCAAAAGAGGTACACTACCCGTCAAAGTTTTGAAAACACTGCTTAGTTTTATTGTAAATAATTTGAATCGGGATAGTTTCAGGCTGAGTTGTGGTGGTACTGACCGGTAGCTTCCTTTCTTGGGCAGACACTCCTTGAACTGGCGCAAGGTGACGGGCCGGCCGGGGATCTTGGTACGATACGGGAACTGCTCGTCGCAGAAGGAGAACACCACGGTGGTAAAGTCAGAAGAGCCCCCGCGGCCGCTCCTGGAGAGTGTCGACTGACCCGACTGGGGGGCCTCGGACCTGGACGAGAGACTCAGCCTGATGGAAAAGTCCACATACACACACATGATCGTAACAAGTCACACGTCCTTCAAGGGACAATCTTACACCCACATTGATTAACACATTCATAGATACAGAGGGCTAATTTTTAACAACCTGTATGAAGCACCCTAGAAAGTACAAGAAGCTTTATTATATATAATATTCTGAAAATTGAAAAATGACACCTGGACACGGGAATTTGACTTAGTACACCTTAGTAAATCCTCACTAAAAGCATATCTAATAGCTTTGGCTATTTGATTCTTAATGATATGCAATCCCTTACAATTATAATAATTGTACAAGTGACAGCAATAATTGTACATGTGGCAGCAATAATTGTACAAGTGGCAGCAATAAACCAACTACCGAGTCGAAGGTGGCTGCGTTATCTGAGAGCTTGTGATCTTAATAAATCACACGTTTGTAGCCGACGATTTCCACACGTCCATCATAGACTCTGCCTTAAAATATGAGTGAAGAATGACCCTTGGCACTGGAAGATTCCTGGATAGCTCAGTGGTTAGAGCATCAGCATACTAAGCCAGAGGTCCTGGGTTCGATATCTAGATGCGAGTAAATTCTCACTAAAATAATATAATAGCTTTGGCTATTTGATTCTTTATTTTATTTATATATATAATATATATATATATATATATATACCCCAAATGGTTCCTCACTCTTAATCCATGCAAGTGAGGGTACATTTACTCTAAAACTCTACCCTCTTCATCCCTGCCATATTAATATAAATAATATATATTGGTCCAACACAAACAGCGATGAAAATTTTAGGAAAAAAAAAACTATCCCTCAATGCAGCTGATTGGAGTTAAAAATTAAAGACTATTTGGTCGGAGAAAATTTAAATGCTACCCGCCGGTTATCCCTGTTGGAAACAAATGGTATGGACATGTAAAGAGGATGGAAAAAGGAAAGAATCGAAAAGAGAATGGAGATAAAGTATGTATGAAAATGAACCAGGTTATCTAACCAAACTACATTTTAAAATTCCTAGACTTTTCCTGGTTTTCCAGTAACTATATATTACAAATATTATTTATTAAGATCTAACGGTGTGCGAAACTTTGAAAACTCCGATTTATCTTCAAATATTGGTTTGCTTGGACTTCAATTTTAAAGTAAAATTACGAATTCAAAAATCACAAGGTTTCACAAAAAAAAATAAAAAAAATTTAAGTTAAAACCCACATTTTTTCTGATTTTTTGCTGATAT
Source organism: Timema bartmani (assembly GCA_902151455.1). Classification (NCBI taxonomy): domain Eukaryota; kingdom Metazoa; phylum Arthropoda; class Insecta; order Phasmatodea; family Timematidae; genus Timema; species Timema bartmani. The sequence goes on along the minus strand of CABFWB010001135.1, from coordinate 21,866 downwards.
TTTCATCAAAAATCAATGTTTGCATAAAAATACACCAAAATAATTAAAATAATTTTGTGATAGTAAGTTAATTTAGCATTTTAAGACAAAATACTTTAATTATGTTTTATTTTAAAATTTTAAAAATTATGTTTTTTTAAAAATATTCTAAGTTATATTCCAGTGAGTTCTTATTGAGATATTAAAATATTCTAAGTTATATTCCAGTGAGTTCTTATTGAGATATTAAAAGATCGTCTTTTGCCAGTGAAGTTTAAAATTGATGCGAGACACATTATTTCTCAGTTTCTGCTTCCTTCTCATATGTGCGCATAACCATGAATCAACTTTTTCTAAAGACGCACTGTAGAGGGTTGGAAAGACGACAAGAAAATCACATGTTGACCTTAAGAATTGAGCTGTGCTTAAAAAGATTTGTGTTGAGTACTAACTGGAGGGAAAATGTCATTTTAACTATTTTAAGTGAAAGTTGTGTATTTATTAAGCGAATGTGTAAATATTCCAGAAATTTGATAACATTTCTTGACTTTCCCATGAGCTTTCCTTGAATTTTCCAGGTCTCTGAACACCCTGAAGACTGCAAGGGAGACCAAGAAAGAGATGGGAGGAGGAAATAACAGAAAGTGTGTGAATGAAAGGAATAGAATGACAGAGGAAGATGGAGGCATTTCACTAAACTGACCTGACCCCATGCTGGAAAAAGGTGATAATGGTGATGATAAACAAAACAGAGTATTTAAGTTAAAGAAATGATTTAATTCTCTTGGTTTGTGATGTTATATCACCTCTGTCGAGACGACCTGGCTCGTCCTTCCTCTTCCAGGAGTCTCCTCCTGGCCTCCTCCAGTTGCGTGGGGGTGTGCGGCAGAGGTAATGGGGGCATGCAGGGGTCCGCCACAAACGGTTGGGCTGGTCCGGTACCCCCCCACGACACAGTGCCACTGCTGCGCTCCAAGGAGCCTGACCGAGAGCCGGTATACGGGACCACAGGTTTCCGGCTGTGCCTGAAACGTAAGCACAACATTTCCATTAGTAGCCCATACTTTGTAGCAGCTGATAACTACGGGGAACTTCCTTTGAAAAGAGTTTATCATAATTATAGATTTATTATTAGGCATTTAGTTCTGTCTTTCTACGTGACCTTGCCTTTTCCTAGATGAGTCATCCAGCATGTGCTATTTCCACCAACGCGCCTGATGGTGCTTGTCCTTATGGGGCCCTCAAGGTATCTACTTACCTGGTGGCTATGGGAGAAGTGACGGTGCTTGTCCTTGTGGGGCCCTCAAGGTATCTACTTACCTGGTGGCTATGGGAGAAGTTGCGGTGCCAGCCCTTAGACGGTGCTTGTCCCTATCATTGTGCGAGTGGGGCCCGCTGGGGCCCCCTTGCTTCTCACTCTCCAGCAGCCAGGACAAAACTCGACTGAAACAACAATAGGAGGTTCAGTATAAATGAGTATGTGTAAATACGTAGGAATTAAATAATTATCAAAAATAGTGCGACACATCAGTTTTTAAGCGCTTGTTTGGGAACTGACCTGTCCTTGCAAGGCGCGGCGGGTGGGTGGAGTGTGGGCGTGCTGTCAGACACCATGCTAACACCGCTGTCAGTTAGATCTGTCAGCGTCTTTTTGCTGCTGCTGGACCGGCGGGAGACTTCCCGACTCTGACGATATCTCCCGTCGTGGCCTGGACATTTTCAAACACAGATGGTTTTGTAATTAAAATGCTTCAAATACGAGCTGGTTTTGTAAAAATTTTCTTTTAGATAGAAGTTCACATTTTAAATTTGTAGCAAAGTTGAATCAAGCAATATGAGATGATCCTTAAGCAAAATCAAAGTTTGAATATTTATAAAAATGGATAAAAATATTATACTTTCCATAACTATTTAAGTTTAGATATTAATATAGTTTACAAAATGCTATATTCCAAAAATAATATATTTTGTCTTAAAATGATTGCTTAAGTTACTATCTCAAAATATTATTATTTAAGTTTTTTTTAAAATTAACAGTAATTTGTAATGGAAACGATCGCAGGAATTTTTTTTAAATAAACATAAATGTGTGTTTTAACTTTGAATTATTATTTTTGGCTAAGCTTTGTAATGGTCTAATGAGAAATTTTACTCTGGAATCGAAGTCGAAGCTTCGCACACGTGAGCAGAATGGTAGGGAACAAGGAGGGACCAGTACCTGTGAGTGAGTGTAGGTCTTGTTTCTGGGGGTCCCCCGGGTACTCCGGCATGGACTTGCTCTTAGGCAGGTAGAGCTTGTGTTCTGAGCCCTCTGGGAAGTCGTGGACATTGCCAGAGTCCGAAGAGAAGGTCGAGAACACGTCCTGGTGGCGACAACATTTGCTCAAACTCACTTCACCAAAACACAAGTTTTTTGACAGAAATTTTTTTCCTGTCCTTTAAAAATACACTCACTTCAATTAAAACTCAATAAAAAAAATATTTTCTTTTATTATCGGGACTTTTTGCCCCTTTGGGTTGAACGCATAAGTACTAATTATGCTAAGGTGTTAGAGATGAGGAAGGTTGAATTTAGCAGAAGTGTAACCACATTTGAATGAAGGGAGAGTGGGAAACCACCCTCAGTATACGCGGCCGGGATATGAACCTCGATCTCCGTCATAGGCAGTAGTCTATATTGCGAAAGTGACGCCTGAGACCATGTGGCCACCAGAGTGGTGAAATTTAACTAGAGCAACTGATTCAATGTAGATATTTTATCGACAATTAAAGGAACACTATCTTGAATTTGAAAATAAACTCTATAATAAAAAACTCTTTTCACTTTATGAGGTAGTTTATTTTATTTATTGTTTGTAAGAAAGTAGAGGAAAGGTGGATGGAAACATATAAAAGGAACGAGTACAATATTACCTCTTTGTCCAGTGGCAGCAGTGTAAAGTGTGAACTGTGTTCTCCTCTCCATTGTAAAAGCCATATTTTGTTTGTTCCCTTATATATAATTCTATCCATGTTTCCTGTACACCTTCGTCTAAATATAATTTTTACAAGAGTTGCGATTCGGAGGTAAAATGAATCACCGACCTTGTCCTTGCGGCCGTGTCGGGGGTAGTGGGAGGGGCGGGAGTGCGACTGGTACGGGTGAGGCACGTTGTGAATCAGACCCATGTTGCCAAAGTGCGAGGACGGAATGGCGGCCGTTGGGGAAACCAACGCGGGGATGAGGCCACTTGAGGGCATCTGCAACACATCAGCGAGAATTCTATAATATATATATATTTTTTTTTTGTTCGCACCACGTCTTACTACCCGTTTGGCTTACACGCCCATGTACTAATTGGTTATGGATTATAAGGGTTTAATTTAGAAGAAGTGTACCCACAATTGTGTGGAGGGAGAGTGGAAAACAAAAACCTCAGTACAGCCGAGTGGGATCAAACCTTGATCTTCCCGTCATTGACAGTCTAGACTATTGTGAGAATGACGCCTTAAACCATTCAGCCCTCAAAACGGGTAGGAGGCTCAAAACTTAAAGATGTGTCTTCCAAAATATTCGTTCAGGAACCATAAATAAATATTTTTAGAAACGATAATTTTTACTGAAAAAAATATAAGATCACACAAATTCCGATTTTTAACTAAATTTAATATAATTCTACAATTTTTTTTAATTGGATAAAGAAGAAATATAGAGTGAATTCGTTCACTATTCAATATTTTTATTTATTTGAAATATTTCTAAACTGACTGATTATATCAGGACACGAGAATTTCTGTGAGCAAGCGTGAAAGAGCCTATCAATTTTGCCCAGAAAAGTATTTCCCCATACCTTCCGGGGTTCTTTTACACGCCACAACCGACAGGTTTACTTCCCCTCTGAAAGAAGTCGTGCTACGGATCTTTATGGCCCAAGAAAAATCCGTCGACCTCGGCTGGGTTTGGAACAAGAACGTAAGGCCCTAAGGCGAGCACTTTACCGAGATCGACCACCATGCAAGTATCTTATAATTGAATCAAATAAATTAAGCTCTAAATTTTAGAGACAGAATTGAAAATACTCATATTTTTAAAATAACAATTTAACAGCTTCTAAAGCTTAATTCGCAGATCCTTATTTTGTGTGCGTTTGTAGGCCCCTTTCTTCCCTCTCAATGAAACCCCCAGAGGGGTACCTACCTTGCCAAGAGGAAGCACGGTACCGGCAGCAGAACGTCGGCGGCCTTCAGGAGACCTTGGTCGAGGCGAGATGAGCCCGGGAGAGCGAGAGGGGGTGAGGTCCGACCATACCCGTGACACGTGCTGGTCTACAGGGGGTACCATCACATGGTTACATAGGAAGGGACAGTCAAGAGGTCCAGTATTACACAACTTTAAAAATTATTATAAAAAAATACATATTACAAAATCATAATATACATCTCTTTCACAAACCAATCAAAATACCTTATTGGTAGAAAGCTTGATTTTGGTGGGGTTTTTTTTATCACCGCCTCTTACTACCTGTTTGTGTGTTATACATGTGTACTAATTATGCTAATGAGTTAGCAATTAGGAAGATTGAATTTAGAGGAAGTGCAGCTGCATTTATGTAGAGGGAGAATGTAAAACAATTTTGAAAAACAGACATTGTTTTTGTTTTGAATTTGTATTTTCTCAATAAATATTGTTAGTTCGCAACAAGTTTTTTTAAGAAGGGGTAAAGAAAGGTTCTTGGATAGGTCATAGGGGTGACATGACTGAAGACTGCTCTAATTGATAAGTCGTGTTGTTACCGAGAATGGCCTGGTCGTTGTTATCGTCATCCACTTGCAGCCTGTCCCTGATGGCGTCTGCCAGCGTACGAGGACCCACGCCAGGATCAAGCACGCCCATCTCCTCCGGACCCGCCACCTCCCCCTAGAACACAAGACGGTGGGCGCGACCTTTAGACCGAGCCCATCACCAGGCCATCACAGCTGGGCGTGTGTCGAGTCTTCAATCCGATTCTGTCTGTGTTAACTTATCTTTGAAAAAAAAAAAATCTGGCTTTCAACTCCAAAGCTTCCCCGAAAGAAATATTGGCATTCAATATAAATATTTTACTTTCAATTTTGGTAAATACCTCAATACAATTATTAATATTTACATGTCTCTATAGGGCAAACCTCTTTTCGCTTTATGAGGTAATTGTATTATATTTGTAAGAAGGTACAGGAAAGGTGGATAGAAACATATAAAAGGAACAAACACAGTTCACACTTTACATTGCTGCCACTGGACAAAGAGGTATAGAGTGTGTGTAGTGTTCCACTGTACAGAGGTATATAGTGTCTACTGTTCCTACATCTCTATCTGTATTTCTCCAAGAGTGACAATATAGCACCAGACTCCGTGTGTCGCCCCTGACAAGACTCACCTCCTGCAGTTTCCTGTCCAACTTCTCCTGAGCGTCCTGTTCCCTCTTGACAGCCTCCAGTTTATCAATCAGGATGGACGCAAACGTGTCGGGGTTCATCGGGTGAACCTGTACACAACACACAACCAGCTCCTGAGAGAGACGCACAACGCGTCAAACACACATTTCACTAAGGATCCGAGAATGCGCAAGGATGTTTGAGGAAATCTTTAAAATTTTGAATTGAAATTTATTTTAGAATTATAATACTGCTTATTAATGTTTAGCTTAGCCTACTATAATTATAGAACAAACTTTACAACCAGACCCCTGGCCACTAATTTAACACTTCCTGGGATCGTCTCCTTTTCGACCCTCATTTCCTCTTCTCTTATATTTCCTTTTAGGTTCGGCAATTCCCCCTCCCGCTCTTCGAGATTCGTAAGTCACAGGTAAAATGATTTATTTATTATTTAGCACCGCGTCTTACTACCCGTTCGGGTTATACGCTTAAGTACTAATTACGCTAATGGATTAGGAATCGGGAGGGTTGAATTTAGAGGAAGTGAACCCGCATTTGCGTGGAGGGAGAGTGGAAAACCATTTAGGAAAAACCACCCCCAGTTCACCCGACCGAGATTTGAACCTCGATCTCCCCGTCCTCGGCGGTCGAGCTCAACACGACTAGCGCGTCAACCAACTACGCCACCGAGGCGGGTGATTGGTAAAATGGTGGGTTTGAGCCGACTTTGCGAGATCATTTCCTTTTAAGAAGAAATGACCATATCAGAGCGTTTCTTACTGTCAAGTGGTTTAAGACGGTGTTCAGACACTCACCTGTTCCTTCTGAATGCGCTGGGTGCGCGGGATTACCGTGTGGTGCATGTGGGGATCTCTGTTAATGCTGGCGCTCTCCTTCATCAGCTTACAGTGACGCAGGTACTGCTTCTTGGAGGGTCGGCCCCGACCACCGGACATACCGTCACTGGGGACAAGCACCACAATTACATCAACTCTGGTGGGTTTTTTATTGTCACCGCGTTCCAATACCCGTTCTAGTTGCGCGCATATGTAACAATTACGCTGATATGTTGGGGATGAGGACAGTAGAATTTAAAGGAAATGTACCCACAATTTGTGTGGAGGGAGAGTGAAAAACAGTTTAGGAAAAATAGCACTCAGTACACCCGACCGGGATTCGAACCTCAATCTTCCCGTCATCGTCCAATCTACTGGGAATGTGAAAACTTAGACCATGTGGCCACCGAAGCAGGCAGCATTTAGTGATTATTTATATCAAATTATGTTAACCATAATTCATGAATTATTACTTGCCTGTAAATAAATAAATAAATAAAAATAAGAAAGGATTAAAAGAATCCCCCCCAACCCTTATGTCCCTCTATAGCTGTCCTTTCCTGCATTATTTTGCACTCATTTTATTTTCTGTTTTTTAAAGTCAAAGTTAAAGTTTTTAATGACTTTAATGACCAAAATTTCATTTAATGACATTTGTATTGGAGCCAACTTTAAGTATATAAACAACACGTGGGGAAACGAATGTGTAAAAGCTCATGTAATTATGATGAACACACTGCCATGCGGTCAATCACAAATCATGCTTCCAACCAAAGTAAACCGTACTTACCTAGTTGAAATGTTGGTAATACTTTAAAAAGGGGGTAGTCCTCGAAAGTCTAAAGGTCTAAACTCTAATAAATATGCATAATTAATAGCCATTAAACTAATATATTTAGTTCAACGTTTGCTAAACTTTACAATAATATGTGGATCAGTCAAAAAATACTTTTGACCAATGTTAAACTGAATATTAAAAGGAGAATAGAAGATCAAGGCCTACACACTTACCAGACAAGGCCTACACACTTACCAGATAACTGGAGGCCTCAAAGTGCTGGCAAGTGTTCAAGCCTTGCTCTTATATCCTCCTTTCAATATTTAATCTAATACAGCCGCTTGGCACCAATTACCCTTTTTTTTTTTGGACCAACATTTAGATAGTACAATAATTTTCTTGATAACTATTACTATTCCTATTTTTTTTATGAACACTGCTCTACACTTTTCTGTCACATGCTCTACCTTTTCTCTTTAAAAAATTTCATAAATCTAAATAATAGATATAAAAGAAGGCAAAAATATATTCGTCTACGGGCCACTCCTCGCAAATCAAAGAAGGCGTGCTACCAGTTTAACTATAGCAACGTGGTCATTAACAAAAAAAAAAAAGTTACAGCTACTTTTAAAGATAACATATTTTTCACAACTCGTGCCAGAGAGCTGAAAGACCAAAACTGATTTAAAAAAAGAGAAATAAAATTAAACAAGATCTTTTGTTTGATTCTGTATAGTGCCTTATCTCAAGTCATGTGTGATAACGAGAAACATGGCTGATGAAGGAGCGGGAAGGTGACCAGACTGGATAGGAGGAGAAGGGAGAGGAATAGTCGAGAAGGAGACAGGATAGAGGAAGCGAGTCATGTGAGGGGACTGGAGGAGGACCAAGGGACAGGAGGAGGAAAGAAGAGATGTCGGAGATACTGGGAACTGTTCATCATGATATAGAGAGAATATTGTAGTAACAAAAATGTTTGGCACCGAGATTAAAAAAACTGATCTCGATATTTTATGTGCGCCTGAATTCAAATAAGTATGTCTCAGAATTTGTTCACCCTGTCTGTCTGTTTGTACCTGGGCCTACAGATGAAACAGTTTGTTCAAATTTGATATTCAGATGTATGGTTGATGAGTGAATCACCGAAAACTGATACGATTGTGTTGTGATATTTATTTTCCCCGCAGTAGTCCCCTCCCTGATGTCAATAGGAGGATCTTGAGTGTTTTATCACATCTTGAGGCCCGACAACATACAATCGGCCGAGCAGCCCTCCGGCACGGAATGTACCCCGCGTGCTGCTACTCACATGGAACTATCGGTGAGGGAGAGGTTGTCCGAGTCCGTACGAGCGTCCGAACTCACCGACTGCAGCTCGCTATCCTGGCGGGATACTGGGTTATACGACGAGTATGCGGGGTGGGGAGGGTGGGGTGCATGGTGGTAAGGGTGGTGGCTGTATGGCAGGTACACTCTGTGGCAGGGGCAGTAACAAAAAAAAATAAAAACAGTAAAAAAAACAAACAAAAAAAGCTGGAGGCAAACATAAGCAAGGTAGGTAAAAAAACACTCATATAATCAGGCAATCTAAAAAAATAAAGTTCGATACGCTTTACATTGAACTACCGATTAAAACTAATTATACTCTACAGTAAAACATCTACAAAAAGCTTTAGCAACTAAATTTAAAAATTAATATTTAGATAATAAGGGCGTGCAAAGGCTAATTTATTTTTTTATCATCGCGTCTTACTACCCGCTCAGGTTATACGCTTATGTACTAATTAGGCTAATGGATTTAGGGATTAAAGATAGTTATATTTATGGGAAATGTACCCGCATTTGGGTGGAGGAAGCATAGAAAACCATTTTAGAAAAAAAACACCCTCAGGCCATCTGACCGATATTCAAAACTCGATCTCCTCAGCATCGGCGATTTTTTTTTCTCTGTCTNATATTTCATACCAGCTACCCGGCATTGACCAGTGTAACTATGCAATATATTGCATAGTTACACTGGTCAATGCCGGGTAGCTGGTATGAAATATCCTCAAAGCCGAAACATAGTCCAAATATTTGTTGTTAGTAATTTTATGCTTGAAAAAATATCATAATGTGCGTAGTTTTATAACTTTATACAGTAAAATCCCTTAGAAATGTTTTTATTGCACAATTGTTTGTAATACTTAATAAAATCTGATAAATAAAATTACTAACACAGCATACAATTAAATTACTTCAGATTATTATCATATGAATATTAACATATAAAACAGTTAATAATGATGATAATTGAACATAAATATAGTATTTTAGCTGTACAATATTCGTATTGCCGAAGCTTCATAATTGTTGAAGCCGGAATCTTTTTCAAAGGGAAGTCAAAAAAGTGTTGAAACTTCGCACACCCTTAAAAGATAACAATATCAACCACAAAATACATGAATGGACAAAAGGTAGAAAGCGTCAAATAGTTAAAACCAACCAAAATAATACTACAGGGTGTCTACTGAGTTGGACAAACCAAAATTAGTGACTTTTTGGTGACCTTTTATGACCACAAGATTTCTTCGGTAAACGATTGAACATTATAATAATGCATAATGCATAATGCACTCATACACAATATTAAACTTTAACTGGATGGTGAACGTTAACCTTGTCTTTGGTATCACGGTAAAAACAATCAGGTGGTTAGCGCATGGCATCATGGGTAACTTGACAGTTTGCGTTGTTACGAGGCGCGGGAAATTCAAACAACAATATTTTCGTGACTTTTGACTAAAATATCGAAAATTCGTTACTTTTCAGGGACTTTCGTGACCTTTTTTGCAATTATTAACATTTTCGTGACTTTGGTGACCCAGTAGGTACCCTGTACTAGTAGCGGGATAAAATTTAACATTCATATGTGACAAAGGAACATGGCGGGGG
>CABFWB010001135.1:0-11760 GCA_902151455.1 Timema bartmani | reverse complement strand
AAAAATTAATAATTCTAAAGTCAATTTGTGAAAAAAAAAGTTATCACCCAAGCCAAGGCAGGAGTTCAATGCATGCAACTACTGCGCTGATGTTTGTGTATATAGCGCATGGGTCAGCCTCAAGCAATGTTTAACCGGTCGATGAATAAAAACCGGTCTGGAGGATTACGCCGTTCATACCACAGCTCTCTGTGAAATACTGTTATGTGTCTTTACAGACCTGCAATGTCTTCTAAGTTTGTAAGGTCTCCCAAACTTGTCTTATTAACTACAGGTCTTAACTACGGCTGGAGTAGACCATGCGGTCTATAAAACATGCCGTAAAAATTACTTAATTTGGGACTCTTAACATCCAGATCATTACAATAAAGTGTGACAACAAGATGTGTTTCTTTTTTTTTTCTAAAACATTAAATGATGAATAAAATTGCATGTGGTTGTTGCTATCTGTAGTAAAGATGTGATCAATGCTTCAGAAGAACTAGAACTGAACAATGAAGTTCAATTTGTATCACAATCTCGTGTCTTCCGTTTTAGTGTGGATACGCAGTGAGGATACAACAAATAATCCGAGGGTGTTGCAACGTATCATATCAATGGATGATACGCAACGGTGACACGATACACAACAAGTGTATACACACCTTTATATAAATTACAGCCTTTAGACACATCTGTTCACATGTGATTAAATTGTGTAAAAAATATGGGTTCAGGGTGGCTACAAAACATATTTTACAAAATTCCCTGACTTTTCCAGGTTTTCCAGGCAACATTTTTCAATTTTCTCCGACTTACTTTTTCCAGTTTTAATGGTGGATGATGACTTGTTTTATTTATTATTGATCACATATTAAAATCAAGTTTGTATCTACTAAACATAAACAGTTTTATCAGTTATTTTAAAAATTAAAATGTTATTTTATTTAGGTATTATTAACTTTTGTTTTAGTGTTTCGTTGCGAAATTAATGGGATATTTTAGACATATTTTTAATTCCCTAACTTTTCCTTACTTTTAGTTAAATTCCCTGACATTTCCCTGTCATCCTAAAATTCCCTGACTTTTCCCTGTTTTCCCTGTCTGTAGCCACCATGGCCGGTTGAACTACCAACATTATAGAACTAACTTAACAACTATGTCCGATGCCACTAAATGCGTGAATGTTATATCGAATGAATTGTAACAAAAACATGTTAACATTTAGTAAATACTTTTTTATATCCTATAACAACTGAATTAAACTCACTTTTAAGTTGACCAGGTTTTTTTAAGATAAAAATTCGAAACTAATAGATGAAAAAATTAAAATTCGGAAATAAAGGTTTTGACCAAAATTTTATTCATCCATAAACAATCAAATTACTTAAGGAAAGTTTAAATGTTAGTAAGAGTAAACATTTTTACCCAAATCACAAAATTAAAAATGTATATTAGGAAAGTGTACATTGGTAATTTTTTATCACAGCTTAAACAGTGATATTTTGTTAATTTAAGTTAATTTATCATTATTTAGGTTGGCTTTTAAGTTGAAATGGGTCGAATTCATAATTTTACAATTCCTAATCTTCATTTAACATAAAATAAAGAGCATTAAAGGAAATTAAAAATAATAAAAAGAAAACTAAATGTTGACACCATCCTGTATATACATTTTGAATATTAAATCTGATATTTTCTCGAATCCTTGAATCCTCATATCTCCAATATCCTTAGTATTTGAGAATTTCATATTTAGATTAAAGTGTAAGCTTGAGAATTTCACCTACAACTCAGAGAAGTTATGGCTTAAAGAAAGACGATGTTTTTTTCCCCGTGGTTTATGTAACAAAACGGCAAAGACCTCTCTACTCGCACTCACTCACCCCGCATAGGCCTCCTGTCTGGGACGCAGCTCCAGGGCTCGTCTTTTCTGGGTGACCATGAGCATGTCCCTGGTGAGAGGCAAGGCAGAGTCCCCAGTAGCCGCTGTTGTCACCAGCTCGGCGTCTTCGTGCAGGGTAGGTAGCACACCTCCGGGGGGCCCTGCGCCTCGACCCCCAGAGCTGCTTCCCCCGCTACTGGTTGTACCCTCGCTGCTGGTGCCGCTAGAGGACCCCGCGGCATCGTTCACGTGCTGGAGGTACAGGTCCGACTTGAGGAAGTTGGGGTAGGTGGTGTCGTTGATGAGATTTTCCACTTCCACCTGAACAGCGTCGAACACATCCCCGGCTAGTCCCAGGTCGCGGCCCCCCTCCTTGATGCGACGATTCACCTCCCGGCGGAGAGGCTCCGAGATCGCCAACTGGGCCTTCAAGAAGAAACTCCTGCAACCACAAACAACCACACACCAATGAGCAGGCACCAATAGCGGTAGACACCTGGGTCGAGTGGTGGAGCGACAAACCACACGCACCTGAAGATGACGCGAATGAGCTGAGTGATCTTGTCAGGATCCTGCTGCTTCTTGAGGCCCTCGCATGCGAACCAGAAGTTGAGGGTGTCGGCGTGGGGCTTGCCCTCCTGCTCGAGGTAGCGCCGGAACAGTTCCACGCCGTCGGGGTCCTCCAGCAGGCTGTGCAGGTTGCGGGCCCAGCGCACGTAGGGAGGGGACCCGCCAGGAACCTCTACAAAAACTGTGCTGCCCCCTCCGCTTCCCTCCCCATCTCCGCAGCGCCCCTCCGGCTCGAAACCGAGTGGGGCTTCCCCATCTGAAACACACATGTGTTCTATGATGATGTTAATTCATTACATTTGATACGTGTGTCCAGCCAAACTATGTTTTAAAATTCCCAGACTTGTGTGGGTTTTTTAGCAACGCATCTTACTACCCATTTGGGTTATATGCTTATGTACTGATTACGCTGATGGTTTTAGGGATTAGGAAGGTTGAATTTAAAGGAAATGTACCCACATTTGTGTGGAGAGTGAGAAACCATTTAAGGAAAATCACCCTTTATACACCCAACCAGGATCAAACAACAGTCTCCCCATCAACGGCAGTCTAATCTAATACGAGAGTGGCGAATTAGACCAGGGGCCCCTAGCCCTTTACAGCTGACGCTCCCTTTTGTATATCATGAGATTCCCCTCCCCCCCTTCAATCTTTTGGCTTGGTTATTAAAGATTTAAAAAAAAAAATGCTTTCTATTCACTTCTTTCTTTTATACATAGATAAATTACTGAAAATTAGTGTGAAATTTGGGTGGAAAGGCGGCATGAAAATCTCATGCTGACTTTGAGAATCAGTATGCTCAACAGCGACAAATGCGTTAAAAGAGATTCACTGAAAGTATTAACTGGAGGAAAAATGTTATTTTGATAACAGAAATTTGTACAAATTCCCTAACATTTCCTTGCTTTCCAGGTCAATGAACATCCTGTTAATAAACTCTTAACCATATTTCTGTATCGAAATGTTCTAGACAAAGGTCCCCTTAAACACATAATCAAGACATCTATTTTTTTCTGCGCTCACATCTAGTTTTAATCAAACCAGGTATTATATATATATATTCACAAGCTGCGCTCGGCGTAAAAATGTTATATTTGTGGCATCACCTTCGATTCCGCTGTAGGCCAAGCTGGACCTCCGCGGTGTGTGCACCGGGGAGCTGCCCCCCTTGTACTTGAGGGCTGGGCCCCATGACGAGAAGTTGGAAATAGGAGACCGGGAGCCCGCAAACACCGGCAACACTTCCGTCTCCTCTCCTTGACAGACAAAAACACATCACGCGTCATGACGTATTCAATGAAGATCAGCGCAAATGGTCGTACAGTTGTGTGTGTGTGTCTATGCAAAGACCTATTATTTAAAGATTGTAGTTTTTTTTTTAAACCACACTTACTACGTGTTTAGTCTAGATGCACATGCACTAACTACGCTAATGTATTAAGGATGAGAAAGGTTGAATTAAAAGAAAGTGTAACCCCATTTTAATAGAGAGAGTGTGAAACAATTTAGGACAAAGCCCCTCTCAGTACACTCAAACGGGAATCATACCCCAATCTCCCCGCCATTGGCAGTCTAGTCTACCATAAGAGTTGTGCTTTTGACCATTCGACCAACATAACGGGATGTCCTAAATTCACAAATATTCCAGTACTTTTATTAGATTTTTGTAAAATTCCTTGCATTTTCGTGACTCTATTTTTTTTCCAGGTGCGAATCAACTTTGTAAATTAAACATTCAAATCATAAGAAATGGTAAATTTCCGGGGCTATTAGAAAATGTATACAGTCTATTAATTTTTTGGTAGAGTTATTTAGAAGTGAGGACTTTCAATGGTCCTGACACTGTAACATGAACAGTTGCCCCTCGGACAAGGACAGGAAACCTGCAGCACTCCGAGGTGTTTGGCACCCCCTTTTCACTTATCAACTATGCGTCTTCACTGTTTATAAATTATATATTCTCAAATGGCTATTTTAATTATTGAAAATGAAATAATAAAGATTTTTTTTAATGCTTATTGTCAACACATTAACCATTCTTACCGATATGTATACATTTAGGATGTTCTCAGGTTAAACAGCAGAACTTATGGGAGTGGGCGGTAGGAGGGGATAGAAATAGTTGATCAAAATGTCCTTTGGAGAGCAGCTTGTTTTCGCTTCCTTTCCGAGTAAACAAAAAAAAAACTAAATAAAAACATGTTTTTCTGCATAAAAGTGAAATAACACTAAAAAAAATATTTTTAACAATAAAAAGTTTGAAATAAAAGTTGTGTAACATAACATTACCATTAAGATGATCCCGCATTAATTCTGATAGTTAGTTAAGTTTAAGAGAAATACGATATGAAACATCCAATCAGGAAATCACGTTATTATGTGGCTAAAAATATGAAATAAATTTTTAAAATATTAAGTTGAGAATATGGAATGCTTGTATCAAAGCCAGAGGATATAATCTTAAATTAAATAAATATAATGAATTATTATTTAATTCAATAATTTTAGTCTGATATTGTTTCGTTTTATACTGTTTAGTTGAAAAAGAAGCAGAAAAAGAATCTCCAAAGGGCATTTCGAGTTAGTTTTTTCGATCGACGGAACACCCGCACTATCGTATTCTGGCAACATTGACTGTATACAAAACATGCGCATTTCCAATGACAGTTGACGAGGTTATAGTCATTCACCTGGTACCGGCGGGCGGGGAGCGTTCTCGTTGAAGCTGTGATCTGGGCCCTCATGTTCCGCAGAACTCATCCTGTGCAGCAGCTGACGTGCGAGACTCGCGGCACAGCACCACGGCGCAACGCCGGCTCAAACATGGCACGCCGCAGGCTGGAACAAACACAACACAGCCCCCGTTTAGTGCGAGTCCCACTTGTGTGTGTCTGTCAATTATTTCACAGGTGGGTGGTCACACTTACTAAGGTGTCAGTCTCAATAAGAGTAGACGCCCTGTGTGATTTGTCATTATGGTTCTCTCTTTTTTTCAAAGCTCTCCTCCTAATCCTTACATCCTAGATTTAAGTTAACAATAAACTTGACGTTAAATATACCAATTAAAAATAAAATGTAGTTTCAATTCTGCAATGATCCAAGCAAGAGTAAAACTTAAAAATAACCAGTTTTACAGGATCTGTAAATGTAAGTGTACCCCAGAGAAGTAAACAACATCCCAGAATCAGTCCTATTTTGTAAAAATAAAATCTGACCCAACCGAAGGATTAAATTTACCTGATGGACCAAGTAAACTATTTAGTTACCATTTCTAAATTGTAACATGTATGTTTTAATTGAATGTGCTCAAACATGGCCAGTAATCGACGTTTAGAACCGCTCGCGCCAATGGAACGCCAGTGAAGAGATTCTTATTTGAATTCCGACTGGGAACTATCCGTGATGTCGGGAGTTATGAGCGGTTTGTTCCCCTCCTCCAGGGGCAGTTCCTTGCGTCGAGCGCCTGTACAAACACATGTTACACCTATGTTGCGCGAGCGCCAAAAGTGAACGCTGATATCACTCCTTCAGACCAAGAGTTCAAATGTCGAGGTCATGCTGCCCCCCCCCCCTCTTCAATGGGTGAGAGAAAACACGCCAACCAACTAAACAACAAATTAAGAATGGATTAAGAGCCGAGGACCCAGGTTGCTCATAGATAGAAAGAGCCCCTCGGAGTTAATTGAATCGTGGTTGGTGGGGGGGAGAAAAGAAGAAAGTATTAATTACATATCTGATGTCAACTGCGGGTTATTAGGTAATGTAATTATACGTTGCCGGATGATGGGAGAATTCTTCCTTCCGACCATCAAGACACGTCCCGGAACAGTTACAAACATTCGCATCACAAATATACCCAAGCAGGACTACCAACTGCTGATGGAACGCTCTTGTATGCAGACATAATTAGCAATATAAATAAGAAAAACAAGTCAAGATATACCGGGGCTAGCTTTATTTGGTGGGACACTCGGTTATTCTAAGTCAAAACTTGGATACAGGAACATAAAATATGTTACCAAAAAACATTCCAGAATTGATAAGGTGTTGGGTGAAGCGAATGATTTCCAGCAAGCGTCAGGTGGAATGGGTTTCTGTTCCGGTTGCATGCATAATTAAATTCTGTGCTGGTCAAATATTTCACTGAAATATTTATTTGCAAAAGAATAAAATTATCTCCCAAAGACCTAAAGAAAAATACAGAGTAGATAGTTTAGACAAACAATGACTAAACAAATTTTGTTCAGAGTGAATGCATGCGCTTTTCTTGTTTATTTGTTTGTTTTGGGCCAAATAAAGTCAAATTTTAGAAAGCTAAAATCATCCAAACAAGAAAAAACATTTATATGCAAAAAGCTATGCCATTATAATTTTTTTTAAATAAACATGTTTGTGTTGTTCACATATTACATGTTTGTGTTGTTCACATATTACATGTTTGTGTTGTTCACATATTACATGTTTGTGTTGTTCACATATTACATGTTTGTGTTGTTCACATATTACATGTTTGTGTTGTTCACATATTACATGTTTATGATTTAAAAAAAAAGAAACATTTACAAATTATTTTTACACTGCTACAATTTAATGATTCACAATTTAGAACTTTCCATATATATACCTTTTAGCTCTGGTAAAGATATCAATAAGTTATTTAAATAAAATGCATATGTATGAAACATTTTTGAAAAAAATTTGTAAAAAAAAACCAATTTTACAAGTTAAAGTAAAGAAGAGCCTCCATTGTGAGTGTGATGGCTTCACGGCCGAGAATCAAGTCGAGTATTTGGCGTCGCTCTGACGGAATCAATCGATCGATAAGGAGGAAGCATCCTCCATCTTCGATGAACAAAGAGCATCACTTCCAGAAGCTTCTCCCAGATCTCTGCCCCAAACACTGGCCTATTTCTTTACAAATCATATTTCCTGTCATATTATACCTGAGCTCCATTCATCCAGTTCAATACAAGACACAACAATACCAGAGAATTGCAATGGATTAAGTGGTTATTAAGAGTTGCCCTACTAACTTGGCAAGAATTTCTCAATATATTTTTACAAACAATCAACGTTATCGAAAAAAAAAAGTTTATTTTGTATCAATTCAAATATTTCTACTTGCATTCACAAAAAGCTACTCGAGCAAATATAATTTCATTGTTAGAACGTTTAAATTGTATTATTATTTTTGCAGACTACATTTGGGAATATAATAAAAGCATATGAATAAACATTTAAAGTATACAAACCATTATTGTATCGACAGTCGAGATGCCGACAAGTCGGAAAATTGTGTAAACTATATTTCTTATAACCCAATTTTTTTTCTCTTTCTCTCTTGAAATTTTGCTTAATGACTTATGACACTTGTCTTTTCAATGAGCAACAACCACCGATTGATGGTAAAGTTATCCGGGGATGCGCATCGGGAGGTCTCGACAGCTGCGCGCAGCATCCCCCGCCAAGTTCCAGAAGCTAAAAATCGATGTGTTGCATTATAATAATGAGCGACGCTTTCAATATGAACAATTTCGGCCTTGATTTCTACCCACAATTCCTTAATATTTCCCCATTGAATGGTTGTATGAAGTTCAATAGCCCCAGTAAGGATGGGGATATGATAGTTTCGCTGAATACCTGCTCCCAAAATATGATGAGAGAACAATAGGCCCCTTCATCTTTTAATAAAAAAAGAGATTTGCTAAAGATGTTTTATACAAAACATGGCTAAGATGATACCCCTCCTTCAGTTCTCAACGACTGACAGATGTCAATAAAGTTGTTCATCAAAATATGAGTCAGGGCTGTCCAATTTTTATGGTTTAAGCTTTTTTGTGACATGATACAAACAACATAAAACACAATAAACAAACAAGTAGTACACAAGTTATTGAAATATTTAATAATAAAAGTTTGTGTATTATTAGCCCACTATGACACAAAGATTGTGCGTTGTTCAGATCAATATGTGTACAAATAATGTGGTATATGACCTCCTCACTAAGCATATCTTGAAGAATGGCTCACAAGTTATTTATTATCAGTGGTTGATTGATCCAAGGGGGGCAGGGGATGGGGGCAATCCCCCCCCCCCTTCTGCATAGACAATAATCTAAAATATTGAAACCAATATCTTAGTGTTGTAATCAATATTTCTTTCAGCTTAGCTCAAAATGAACAGAAAAACAAATGGCTTGAAACTGAAACCATTCAATAAGTTTAGTTTGATAACTAAATACATATTTTTATAGTAACACCTACTAAATCATTCTCGAGTCATGAACAGTACATATTTATTACTTTTATTGTGATGGTGACGTTTTGTTATATGTTCTTTTTACTAAGATTAAAAAAAAAGTCCTGTTTCTATTACCAGAATTATTAATTAAAACTATTTTTTATAAACTAACAATATTATTATTAAAATTACTATAAATTAAAATCTTGATTACATAATTAAAATGATTAACTGTGTACTTGCTGAATCACATAGAAACCCTCAATCAGCCCTTGTTGAGTATTTAACTAAAACACATTTTTATGATAACTTTAGCTATTACATTCATTTTAATTATTTTAGGTACATTTGTTTTTTACACTTTTTCAAGAATGTCCCATTAATGTTGATCCAACCATTTTCTTTTTACTTTCTTCAGACACCTCGGAGATAAAGTATTGTGATTGTCAAAAAAAAAAAATCTAACTTGAGATTTTGACAAATGTTGACGTTTCAAGACACCACAAAACCAAAAAAGTGGTTTTTGCAATGCGGTCTGCCCGTCTGTCTGTGCCTCGAGCCAGAGTCAAAACTATTTTACCGATTGGGCTAAAACTTGGTATTTGGGGTTCTCATAAGGTTCCCCTGAGGGGTATTCAGAATTATATATCCATCCCTAAATTTAAGGGTAGTTTACTGAGGAGCAAAGGGAGAGAAAAAATCTCAAAACTCGCTCTAACGATTTTGATTGCATTTTTAATCTAGATGTTGTTTATCACTATAATCAAGAGGGCAATTCTCATTTTCTCATGTAAATATCTTTGAAGGTAATTTACAAGGGGGAAATTTTCCAATTCTGATAAATTCTCCGCAACTATTTGAGATACGAAACAACCTATCATTGTAAAGTTGTAGTTCTGTTAAAAATAGAAAGCTTATATTTGAAATATATTTTTATAGAACCAATAGTTTCTGGGCTATAGGCATTACATATATATATATATATATATATATATATACACTTTTTAATTCAATACTTTGAAAATGAATTTGATTCTTATGCTCTTTGGTGGACAAATGTGTTTGACCTTGAATATTCGGGGAGCTCTGGTTCCATCCAAGGTGTTAAAGAAGTGGCATCCTACCATCGGGAGTGCCGCTGTTCTAGGTTAAGTTGGTGTATGATGTGTTAGCCCTGTGTTTGTTGTGATGTACACCCCTGTTGCTTCATGGTTCAGGGAATTCACTAATATACTTGTAAGTCTGACAGGCTGGCCAAGTTGCCTACTGCAGGGGCAGCTGACCATAGGACTCTGGTATGAAGAACATTAACATGTTTTATTGCTGTCAACATTGATAACATTTTACCTTATTATTATTATTGTTATTTTAAATGTATTGCTGATATCAATCAAAAGTGACAACTTCATATCACATGACTTGATGTATGAATATATTAAAATAGATTTATTAGCTATACTAGTTATCAGATAAGGTTTGGCCTACAATAAATAATAACTTTTGTAAAAATTATTATTTCAACAGCAAGAAATTAATTTGATTATTTTTATATTAATATTGGACTTGATTAATATTTTTTTTTACTTTGGTTTAGAGGTCAAACTTTATGTAAATTTAAAAAGAATATAACTAAATAACCACAATTAAAGACAGTTCTTTTTTTACTTTATAATTTGTTACAGTAATTTTGGAGGATCTAGGAATATTTACTCAAATTTCCTGTGATCATCTGAAATTTAGACATGTATTTTAATAAAAAATGAAGCATTTCATGAAACAAATAATATGTAAGAAAGTAAAGGTATAACATATTATCTCAGTCCAGATACCAGCATGTGAGGTCGCAAAGCCCCAGTAAATGCCCCCATGTTTACACAATTCTTTATAAAAAAAAGAGGAAATGTTGCGGCCAGGACTGTGGAGTTGGAGTCGGTAAAAATCTAGACTCCAGCTTCAAAATAAAAACATATAATACTTTAGAAATATTTGTTAAATATATAATTTTAGTTTTATACTTTTTTTAAATTCTTGACAACCAATATTTGTAATTTGGATTGACAAATTTATTCAAATATAAATTCACAATGACAAAGAAGCTTCCAATAAAGTCATCTGTATCGGAGCATTTTATTGCAGTCAATTTGTTATTACTAATTAATTTAGCAATTTATGAAGGAGTCAGAAAATAGAAAAATAGAGGAATCGAGGTCAAAGGCTTGGTCGAGCGACTCGGCAGCCCTGGTTA
Organism: Timema bartmani; assembly: GCA_902151455.1. NCBI lineage: Eukaryota > Metazoa > Arthropoda > Insecta > Phasmatodea > Timematidae > Timema > Timema bartmani. The sequence continues at coordinate 840 of CABFWB010001135.1, read as the reverse complement.
CGGAAACAGTGTTCTGACGAAAATGTGCTGTCAATCGAGCAGGAGGTTTTGAACATGAACATTTTGTAACCAAGTCTGACTGTCTGGATGTGACGGTGTCAACTTGGAAGTCTCACTGTGAGCTTGATGCTGTATTCTTGAGTTTTTTCACAATCATTTAACCAAGTATGTCGGAAACGTCACATGAGAGAACTACTGTAATGTCACCTGGTGAATCATTCACTCTTAGAGGAGCCGTGCAGACAGATTGGTAGTCTGATGTAGACCACAAGGGTGGGGAGCCTTTTTGCATTGGAAGGCAGCACTCTTCATGTCGGCCTAGAGAAAATTTTGCTAAAATAAAAGAGTAGGCCACAATAGATAGATAAATCAATGAACGCGGTTAATTGTTTTACGTTATGTTTTAAAGATTGACCTAAGGAGTGGTTTGAAAAGGAATCCAATAGGTCAATGAGAAAGAAGCGTCTTACGTTGGTTTGGGCATGTTGAGAAGATGAGTGTGGATCGAGTGACGAAGCAAATATATGAAGGTAGAGTGTGTGGATCAAAAGGAAGGGGTAGGCGATGTAAGACGTGGCTAAATGTTGTGGACTAATGTGTGGAAAATAGAAACATGAATAGTTTAAATAATAAAAGAGCATGTATGACTCGATGTATGGATGTTGTTGAATTGAAGGAAGTATGCAAGGATAGAGACGAGTGGAGAAAGTTAGTGAGGATGGATTAAATACCGAGTGGTTGTGTTTTGAGCAATATGTACAGTTTCTTGACTCCCTTGCTTGGTTCCACTATGGTGTAGCTATAAAATAGGGTCATAGTGTAATCAGTCAAGGTAAGACT